>JBBPDA010052758.1:0-37614 GCA_037974385.1 Arnoldichthys spilopterus
GTAGTAGTAGTAGTAGCAGCAGTAGTAGTAGTAGCAGTAGTAGTAGTAGCAGTAGTAGCAGTAGTAGTAGTAGTTGTAGTAGCAGTAGTAGTAGTAGTTGTAGTAGAAGTAGTTGTAGTAGTAATAATAGTAGTAGTAGTTGTAGTAGTAGTAGTAGTAATAGTAGTAATAACAGTAGTAGTAGTATTAGCATTATTATTATTATTATAGCAGTGCCTCACATTTAAGAGCAAAAAGAAGCTGCTGAGGTCATAGATCAGGACAATGATTCTGAGACGCATTTTAAATTCACTCTGATTCTTGCTGTTCTCCCATTCCTGCTGTCAGGGACACACAGCACAACACATGCTTGAAGATTCTAAAGTATGCATCTAGCTCCACTGACAGCTCCCCAGTCCTTTAAATATGAATGGACATGGATGACCTCACCTTTGCCTCTCTGACCTGCCATAAAAAGAAAAAAAACGAGTGAAAAAAAATTTCTTTCCTCTTTTCTTGCTTTCTCTTTTCCTCCTTTCCGTTGGACCTCCACTCTCAGTATGGAGCAGACCAGCTTCACATCATCATCAAACACATTGTCACTGTGTTCTCCAAGGCTGGAGGCCAAGCCAAGCTCACCAGGAAGTATCCAGTCACTGTTGTGTGTCTGCTTATCTCTGTCTTCAGTGTTGATGGTGGAAACCGCTTGAGGCAAACCCTCAAAACCCTCAAAACTAATATACAGAGTAGTGCCAATTATCTTGGGAGGCTGAAGGCTACTGCATGTATTCCACTGAGGCATGTAACGGCAGAGATCTTTCTTCAATCAGCATCGTCAGTGAGATGAAAGTACTTGGAAAAGAGGACTAATTGTCTTTAAACTCTGCAATCATTCGCAACCAATGAGAGCACAGCTAGTGGACCTGGGCGGTAATCGGTGTAGAACATAATTGTATACTTTTAGTAAATCTATCTAGATGAGCTTTGGAGCCTTACTTATGAACTTATGAATCCACATGCTTTTTTTATGAGGTCTTAGTTACAGGGATATTCCACTGTCTTTATAAAATATCCTAATAATTCAACATAATTATTAATTAAATTAATATTCAAATAATTCAACATTATTATTTTAAACAGTAATATTTTTTAAATGTTATGATTGGTTTGATATGAAATTGTAGAGAAGTTTACAGGGATCACAATTTCTACAACTTAAACATATACGTTTTATTTACTGTCAGGTTCCAACATCCTGTATGTACCTGCCAAAAATGTTTTATGCCAGCTGCTTGTTCTAAAGGTCTTTTCATATACACTGCAACAAATAAATAATGGAAAAGTTAAAAAAAAAGAGTTTAGCACACCAACATGCACATTAAAGGTAAAAAGATTTCGCTACAATTTCACAAAAATAACTAAGTGAAATGTGAGCCATTAAAGGATGAACAACTGGTGATTATTCTTTTAGGAAATAAAGTTAAAAATTAAGGAAATCTTGGGTACACCCTGCCCTGAGAAGCAGGCTAGAACGAGTTCACTGCCTAAAACTCAATCACATTTGGACCCACTTCAGAAAAAATGGACAGATGCAAAAACCTGAGCCACTCTGACAAAGACCTTGTTGTAATAGCTACACGGCATCTCCAAAACCGCACCTTTTGTGGAGTGTTCCAGGTGTGCATTAGTGAGTACCTACCAAAAATGATCCATAAAAGGTCAACTGGTGAATCAGTGACAGGGTCATAGGCACCCAAGGCTCACTGATGCATGTAGGGAGTGAAGGCTAGTGAATGCTCTTATAGAAATTTGTTTTGGTGGCACAAGGGGGACCCACACAATATGACAGGTGGTTTTAATGTCATGGCTGATTGGTTTTTATATTATGGTTGGTTTATTGTATTGGGTTATATACTTTTATGTAGTGTGACATTTTCACAACCTGTGCCCTGATTGGTTGAATGTGCTCCTTGCGTGCAGTAAAATCAAACTTGTTGTTTTAAAAAAAAACTATACATCACTTTTGGCTCCCATCCATCTTTGATGTGCAAGTGCGCATTCGTAGCATAATCTAAGAAAGATTGTTATGTAAAAAACTTGATAAGCTTCTTCAGAATGGAACATTTCAAATCCAACCATCTACCTTTTCCTTTGAAGTAACACATCAAACATGTCATAAGGTTCAGCTACATCAAAGTAAATGGTAGAATTAAGCATTTGTTCTCTGTGTGTAAAGGGCTTGAAAGAAAAAACGATCAATCTTTGATGTAATTCGTTATAGTTAATTACGTTTATTGCTGCCATTACTTTGTCTCATAATGGGTGTGAACTGGTCACAAACACGGACAGCAGACCCACCTTATACACTTTCATTACATTAGCATCTTTGAAACAGCTCCAGAAATATCCTCCAGACATTACCCTAACGGTGACCCTTTCCTGTAGGCACCTAAGAGTAAAAAGGATCCGCCCCAGTCACACGTGAAAAGGACTTAGAGCAATCTGAGTAACAGATGAGAGCCCTCAGACAAACAAAGACACTCGTGGCCTGTGGGAGCAACGCCAAAGTAACGCCAACATTATGTGTACATGTATGATTTAACTGCCTGTCACAATGCATTATGTTTAATGTTTAATTTCATTGCCCACACACATCACCACCTCTTTAGATGCCATTCATATTTAAGATCTAAACAAGCCTCTTCTGCAGAAGCATATTTCTTGTCCTGGAATATCCTCACAGCATGGCTACAGAGCTCACTGAGCAGCTGCCTGTCAGAGCTGAGCAGTAAATTTTCACTCTGTACATCTAACAACTCCCCTCAACTCATGGTGAATGACAGACAACAAATTAGCAGCACGTTACGAGTGTCCAGTTTTGACATATGACAGCTATCAAGGCTGATGAAGTGACTTAATCTGGGGTGTGGGTCAACTGGAGCCAGGATAATGAGGCCTTTAGCTACAGGCTAGTTTGGCTGGGCTTGTGGTTGAGCTCAGCTGACCAAATGTAGCTCATTAGGGTGTAATGAGGAAAAGACGGGTAATGTAATCTTGAGTGCTTGCAGGCCCCTACGAGAAAAACCATAAATGAATGAAGGAATGAAGGAATGAATGAATGTTATTAAAAAAGAAGTCTATTCAGTTCTGTCTTGCTAACTTGTATTATTTTGTCTGTTTAACGAAATCATATTCAATATAATGTTTGCTTCATTGTAAACCTGCAGTTTCAAGAGCAACACTGGCTTTTGATGTAGATGCCAAGTTGGCCACAAGCTAATCCAGTGAAATGACAGACAGGACTAACAGTATGAATTACTGTCTTCTATTGGTACTAGCTTTCTATGTATGCATGCTTATAGATATGTATGCATTAATAAAGTAAGAGAACTGAAGCAAACATTTAGAAGTAACATAAAAAAAGTTACTTTCCCTAGTAACTAGTTACTTTCATATGCATTGATTGGCTAAATAATGGTCATGGAGTTGCCACTGTAACCCAAAGGTTGCTGCTTCAAATCACAGAGTACTACTGAGGTACCCATGAGCAAGGTACCATCCCCAAGCACTGCTCCCCGTGCACTGCCTACGTCAAATGCATTTCATTGTGGTGCAACTGTTTGGCTTGGTTTATAAAAGGTCACCGTACTGGAGCAGCATTATCTTCTGGAATGGTTTGTTGTGTTGAACCAAAAGACAATATTTTGTTGATCCTGTGATCCATGTCTCTAAGAGGCATGATGTTCTCTGTGGTGTGCTCCAGGGATCTCCACTTGGTTCCCTTTAATTTACACTTTATGTGCTGCCACAAGGCCATATCACCGTCCTTCAGAGCAATACAACCATACAGTATACAATTATACAAACAGGCTATACTAGTACTATTGGCTAGTGGACATATTTTCTAGCATCATAAATCAGATGGGTAAGCTAGCATGATTCCTCTGAAATGTGCTATTAAAGATTAAGATCACGATCTGAACTTGCAGTTACTCATCACTAATGACTTTCTTTTTTTCAAAATTTACTCTTTTAAAGAAAACTGATGAAAAGTTTAATATTTACTTTTGTTTTTCTCCTAAATTACTGTGACATTGTATTCATTTAAATGTTTAAAAAGCATAGTCAGACATGTTTGTTCACATCCCCTTTAAATGCGATCACCATGCATTTTTATCCTTTTATTTTTTTAAATTTTCTTTATTTCTATCATGTAATAGGCTTCAAACCTTTGAAATGTACAAAAAAATAATATTTTCTTTGCTTTTTATTGTCTTATTTGTTTGAATGATATATAAATAGATATAAAAGTTTTATATAATTACTATTGAATGCTCTACACCCTAACACCAGTGCTTTCACTGAAGAGCTCTCCTCCTCAACAAAGAATGAATGGAAATTAGCAGAATCACCATTCTTTGTTAGGGCAGAGAGCTGATGTGACCCCTGCATTTAACCCATCACACGTGGAGCAGCAGGCAGCTACCAACAGCCCCCGGGGAGCAGTGTACTGGGACGGTACCTTGCTCAAGGGTACCCCAGTAGTGCCCGGGCCGGGACTTGAACCTGCAATCTTCAGGTCTCAAAGGCAGCGTCCTAACCACTAAGCTACCACTGCCCACAGTTAGTGAAATAATTGCTGAAAGTGGGAAATTTGGGACACTCAGTGGCCCTTTACAGATCAAGGTGCGTATTAGATGCCAGTAGCCTTAGAGGGACTTACCCGGTAGAAGGAGTCATGATACAGCCGCCTCTGTCTGCTGTCACCCTGCAACCACACCCCCGCTCTGGCGTATCATGGTTCATTCCAAAGTTGTGTCCCAGTTCGTGGGCCAGAGTAACTGCAGCTCCGAGGGGGTTGTCGGAGTGGTCCTGAGTAAGAGAGAAGGAGAGGGGAATGAAAAGAAAGCACAGGGAAAGCGAAAGACAAAAGTGAGAGTCGCTGTTTACTGCTCACAGATAAATCAGCGTCTTCACAGCGTGAGACCAAAAACAGCAGTGGCACACTCTCATAAGGGCGATCAATTTCATTTCCCAACAAGTAAACCCAATTACTCTCCTGTGTTTGCACTCTGGCAGTTGGGTCAGGGTCAATTACACTCCAGCTGCCTTTCTAAGATTAGATTCTTAGCAGCATCTCCACACGTGCATTTGTTTTCCTTTCACAGAAAACAGCAAAGTGTTGTTTCACACGAGGGGACTAATCGATAAAGCACAGGCACTAACAGCCTATGTAATTACTTTTCCACAGACCCATTTAGAGAACCACAAGTTAGGATTGTGTGGTTTATCTAATTGCTAAACGATGCCAAATCTAACTGCACTGAGACTAACAGTCTCCTCCTCATCGAGCAGCTATTTTGTAGCACTCTGAGGAGAGAGTGTGTGCATGTGTGTGTGTGTGTGTATGTCGGTGAGTAGATACCAGGCAGATTACTACTAGTGTTAGCCACAGGCAGCTGGTCCACAGCAGATGTGTTGCTCAGTAAAATGAGGACAGTCTAATTTCATTAAAACAGCTGACCTTCACATACATACTGAGAAAGGAATGGAACAGATGGAGGAGAGAGGAAAGAAATATATAGATGCACACATATGCAAGCACACACACACACACACAATCTTGTTTGCATAGGGTACATGTCTCCAGCAAACAGTTGTAGGTAAAACACTGGGTGCCCCCGGTCAAGAACACATCCCTACACAATGCACATATGTCATGTTTAAACAGAAAATAAGTTGTACATGTAAATTACCAAACAAACAAACAAACTAATAAATATAATAAATAAATATGTACATAAAAAGAAATTGTGGATGGAAATGTGAGGGGCAACTCAGAAAAACAGCTTTTAAAAATTAAAAAAATTGTCTTTTTTTGTGGAACATTGTTTTATGTTGTGAAATATAATTAAGAAAAATAGCTGATGCACTATACAGTGTGGATCATGGTTGAGAGGGGATATTTTCACCAGACAAAGTAGCTCTTGGTTATTCAAGTTAGCAAGACGATACTTTTGAATGACAACTTTTAAACAGCTGCACAAACTCTCAGTCGGATTAAGATCAGGGTTTTGACTTGTCCAGTGTAGAATATTCAGCCCAGTGCTGCTCTGGCTTTGGGTTAGTGATCATTGTATTGTAAGCGGTTTCTCTTGTAGCAGCTCTATACTTTGTTCTCTTAATTGTTCCTTCTATTGACAAAATGTAGGACCAAAGTATGAAGGTTCCACCACTATACTTCACTGTAGGTATGGTGATTTGAGGCAAGTGCAACACTAACACTAAAAGGTCTAAAATGGCATCAAGAAACACACAGAAGGCCTGATATGTGGTTCTGTTTTTCTCTTTTTCCTCCCACTCATTGTGTTCACGTGTTCCTTTTTTTATCTTCTTTTGTATAAATTGCTCTGGGTTGCCAAATCTTTCATACAATATTGTCTGCATAATTCCAAGATAAACTGCTGAGTTCCTGGGATTTTTTCCTTTGCGTTTTCTTGTTCCTAATCTCTTGTTTTCTTGTGTTCCTTTTCTCTTCGTTTATGATTTCTAGTTCAGACCCGTTCCAGCCTGTTTTTCGATTATGGATTACTTGTTGCTGACCCTGATAATCTATGTTCTGATTGGGGATTATGCTGATTGTTTGATCTGCACTAATACACTTGCTTTGTGCTTGCATCCATCTGCCTCAAGCTCCTGTTTGCTACATCCCATTCCTGCAAAATCTTTTCCCACATCACAGTTGGGTTACTACACTCCCAGAAAAACTGTACCCTTCAGGATTGGTCTTTAGCATGTTATGCTAGAGAACATAACTGTACCATATTTTTTTAAAGCCTGATTTTAAGATGCACTGGCTCCATACATCCTGTCTTTACTTCCTGCTTTTGATTTATTTCAATTATTGTAAAATTAAAATAGTGCATGTTTAATACTGGACAATTAACTGGACAACTGGACCTTAAAACTAGTGTTGCACCTTTGAGGGTACTTTTACACTGCTCCTTGGTGAACACAAATGTACCTGCTACACTCTTTTTTTTCTGGCAGTCTCATGCTTTTATGCCTGTGTTATATTTAGAGTTCTTGCTACAGTCGCCTGCTGCACTTGTACTGCACTCTCTACTACGCAGCTCAATAGTTCTTTCAAAGCCTTTCAAAGTGTCGCCTTGTTTGTGAAAAGTATTGAGAGTAACAACCTGTTCTAGGCAGTGTGGTTTGATGTCGTTTCAATTTCCTAATTGTGGAATCAATAGCTCCTTTTGGGACATTCAAATATCCATATGTCTGCATTTTCAAAATATTTCTTCAGACTCAGAATCTGACTCTTCTTTGTTGCCACGTGAAAAATAAGTGCAGCCAATGGAAATTGTTGATTTTTTCAATACATGTAAACAAGCAAACATTTCACCCTCATTAAATTTTCAAAATTTAAATAAGCAAAAACAGATCAGTCACCTGAAAAAACAAGGTACACCCTTACATTTTTTGCACCTTCAGGTCGTTAGAATTAGAATCAGGTGCTTTAGGTGCCATTGAATATAATCTCCTACAAGTGAAACTCTCATTTAAATCTGATATTTAAGATCTGGTATTCTCTTTGCTATGTATGTAGTGCCATCATTTAAGGAACTCTCTATTGCCTTCAGAAAAAGTTGTGGATGTGCATGGCATAATGTTTAAAAATATCTGTAAATTATTTGAAATACATTATTAAAAAAAAAGGTATAGTATAGTATTTCAAATAACCAGCTGCTCCAGCAAAATTAGTTTGATGCAAAATAACTAAGAACCCAAGACTTTCATCATGGGATTAGTAGGAAACCTTTGTACCTGTTAATGTAAAAGTGCATACATCTACAATCAGAAAGAGACTAGACAAACTTGACCTCCATGAGAGTTATATGATGAAAAGCCTTTGCTCTCCAAAAAGAGTATTAGAGCAAAACCAGGCTTTTTGGAATAATGTAGATGGAGATGTTTGGCAAACAGTAACAGTACATATGTGTGGTGTTGACCAAACTGTGAAGCATGGTGTTGGAAATGTTATGGTTTGGAATTGCTTTGATGCCTTAGCAACTTGACAGCTTTCAGTCATCAATTTAACTATGAAGTGTGCATCATATCAGAGTGTTTGAAGATAATGTCAGGCCATCTGACCAAAAGCTAAAGTTGAACCTGGAGCTGAAATGTTTAATAGGATAAACACACTAATAAAAACCACCAAAAGTAGCTCAAAAGAAAGACCTAATTGAAATGTGTTGAATTTCAAAAAGGCAGTAAATGCACATATTGAAGACAACTGAAGTATTTACGCATGGAAAAGTTGTCAGAAATGTCAGCAAACCAGTGTCAGAAGCTGATGGACAATTATGCAAAATTTATTTCTGCTAAAGAGGAAAATACTCAGTTTTGAGGCCAAGAGTGTACTTACTTTTCCCCAACAGAAGAATCTTACATCTGTTGCTTTTTTGTTGAATAAATGACTGAAAAAGTAGAATCTTTTCTTTTTTGTTCAAGTATATCACCTTTACCTGTAGGCACTGAATTTAAAAGGGTTAAATGTTTAGTTTGTTTTAATATGTTGAAAAAATCAAGTTTTCATAGAGTGTAATTAATTCCCCACATGAATGTAAATAATGACTAACTGTTGGAAGACAACTGTTTCCTTGATACATCAGTTGTTTCTCACCTGTTTAAACTTACAGGATATAGAATAGAAAATGTATGCAAATTGCATATTTATGTTCCTAACTAAAGAAATAAGAGAGAACACAAAAAAAAGATTTTCACACAGAAAGAAAAGAGTGAGAATAAGGGAGAGAAACAGAGAGATGAAAGAGAGATCCATAAACAGAATGATGTTAAATAGCTTGGAGCCAAGAGAGAAACAGATAAAACAAAGTTTATGAGTTGGAGAGAGCAGACAGTCGGCCAGCTGTCAGCTTTAGCTGTGTTCTATTAAGGCAGCACTTGATTCCGAGGCATGACACAGAAGACAGGAGGAATTATGCATTTGATTAATATTGGGGGTGGGGGGGTGGATATCTCTCTTTCCAGGTCATGCACTGCAGGTGAGTGTTTCTGTGAATATATCTTTATGGAATGCCAAAGCGTTTTTCAACTTCTTTTCCATCTGCATCATCGTTTAGTTTACTTGTACTTAAAAGAACAGAAGACGTATTTACTAGGAATTGTTCATCTATTGTAAGTGTGTTTTGATTCAAGAGGTTTTCTGTTCTCTTAGCGGTATAAACCCTTCCATTTCTGGATATCTGGGGACATTTTGTAAATTGCAATAAATCTGCATTTTGTAAATTCTCTGGAAATGTGACAGACAAATGTATAAATATGACCTCTAATAGTTTGGCTAACTAAATTGATTGTATTTTATAAATACAAACATATTTGGAATTCGATGTCTGCAACACACTCAAAAAGTTGGGATAGAAACAAACCAAGAGAAAACATTCCACAGTAAACAGGTGAATTGGTAACAGGTGAGTTCTGTTGCATGTAAAGATGAGTAGTGTCACCACTTTGCGCTAAACGTCGTGAGAAAATTGACAAATGTCAAAAAACAAACAAACAAGAATTTAAGTCTTTTACCATCTACAGTACATAATATTGTGAAAAGATTCAGGGAATCCAGGGAAATATCAGCCCATGTAGAACAATGCAAAAACCTACTGTTGAATGTGAATGACCTTTAAGCCCTCAGCAGGTACTGCATAATAAATTATCCTGCTACAGTGATAAATATACCACATAGGCTTCCGTGAATGAAATAACC
This sequence comes from Arnoldichthys spilopterus, assembly GCA_037974385.1. Lineage (NCBI taxonomy): Eukaryota > Metazoa > Chordata > Actinopteri > Characiformes > Lepidarchidae > Arnoldichthys > Arnoldichthys spilopterus. The sequence continues at coordinate 9,773 of JBBPDA010052758.1, forward strand.
ATTGTTAATTAACACAGCCCACAACTGCATAAAGCAATGCAACCTGAAACACTATTACTGAAAAGAAAGCCATTCATGAATTCTTTTGTAGACTAGAAAGCACCCATGTATGTCACTCCAGGTAAGAATGTCTGCCAAATGCTGTAAATGTAAATGTAAATGTTATTCATTGCAGAAACACAGCCAGGTTTTTTGGGCCTGAGCCCAGACTAAAAGACACTGGACATGTGCTGTGATTAGATAAGTTAACATTTCAGCTTGTTTTGGGAAAAATGAATGTCGATTTCTTTGTGTCAGAGAAATATATTACTTGCAAAACTGCAACAATTAGAAGCCTCAGTTCATAACAACTAAAATTAGCAATTAAAACTGACTGTATTGAAGGCATCGTTTTGTCACAACTTTTCTGGCAATGGGGTATGTATGAGGAAACATGGTCTGTGGTAATCACAGAGAGACATTTAGTGAAAACGAACACTCTTAATAAACATGTGCATACATTAGGAATGTAGCTAGAGGGTTAAGCGCCCTTGGGCAAGGCGCTTGGCCCCCTAGCTGCCTTTGGCTGCAGGTGTGCAGCCCACTGCTCTTGCTACTGGTTTGTATGTTCCCGGGTGTCATGGATGGGTCAAATGCAAAAGACAAATTCACTGCTCATTGTTTACAGTGTGTGAGTGCCACATAATCTGACAAAAGAGTAAAAAATATGACAATGTATTAAAAATATTACACCTAACAAATAATAATTGTAATGTTTAATGAAAAAAAATGTGATTAAAAATGCTGTTTGTTTCATTCACTCTCCTGTGAGAAGTGGAACAACATACATGGACCTATGCAGAATAATGTAAAATACCAAGCAGAAAAGTCTATGCTAGTGTGCAGATTCTGTAGCCACGTTTAATTAAAAAAAAATCACAAACAATAAAAAAAAATCACAAACAATAGTGTTGCCTTTGAACAACACTACTCTGCTGGTGATGATATTTGATTTGTATGTGGTTGTCTACATACTGTAATCCTTTTAGTAAGTTAATTTTGTGTTAACTGCTTATTTATCATCAGCCTTTTCTGGTTTTAAGTTTTAGTTTTTAGCCCATTGTGTCTTGAATTTTGGTTCTTGTTTTGGCAAAGGGTTTCCTTACAGTATTTGTATGAAATAACTGCTAAATCATGCAAATCACTTAAGCGTTTCATGTGTAAAACCATTAGTTAGCTTTCTAATTATTACTGAATGGCCTGCACACACCAAGAAACCAGTTCACCCAGCTGTATAGAATATTCTCCTGGCTATTGATCTCTATGTCTAATATTTAATACTATCTTAATGAATATCCCACCTAGGCCTGTGGTCAGTATTATGGCTAAAAATGCCCCAGGGTTTGATTTCTTACTTTGGTATGAAATAACTATCGAATGCTTGCAGACAACATGTCCATGAGCTCACAGAACATCACATGCTTTGGTAGAATATTGTGAACATCAGCAGTGATTCCGTTCTAACACATATCTAAAGCAAACACTTGACATGGAAGCCTGCAGGGAGTTAGCGAATGGTTAAATTCCGGCTAGATGACAGAAAGCATCCACCGTATGAGTGAATGTATAAAACATACAGTGCATGTAAACATTTCACATCATTCCGCTCTGCTGAAGAAGGACGGCTTCCCTAATTTCTCATGCTGGTCAATGAAAGCAGCAGGGACATCACTCATTGGGTCTGTGTGTATTCAGTCCAGCATGGCTCCCTCTCCAGGGCCCCTAAGAGCTCTCTGGTTTCATGCAGGCAGCAGAAGGGAGAAGTATTGGGGAGGGGGGGTAGTTGAGGGGGGGATTGAGACTGATGGCCGTGTTGAGCCATGCTGATCTTTAATGGAGGAGGCCGGCAAAGCCATCGCTCAGCGTCCGGACGCGCCGCACGTATCTTTAATCAGCCTGCCAAAGCCTTAGCATCTGCGCCATACACAATGCCACCAAAACCAGCTGGGACACTCCGGAACATGGAGTAACCAACGAGTGGGAGGGAGAGAGAAGTTCCACAACGTTCCGGGATTGGCAAGGCTATTATGGAACTGACGACATCTAATGACTTAATGAAGGGCTGGAATCAGAAGTGGGGCAGGGTTCCATTCCGCAGCTGTAGCCTCATCACTAATCACTCTCAGAACCCAGCTTACCGAGCTTTCCGGCTCTCGGGTGGATATGCTGTTTCTCCTGCAGGCCCTTGTTTTTTTCTGCCTCATTAGAAAGTAACAGCCGTTTCTCGTGTAATCGATACATTTGAGTGATTTATGGGGTGTATCTCTGAACATAATGTCTTCTGCAGACATGGAAGGGTGGGGATAAGCAGAACGATATTGAGGTCTTCGTATTATTAATCAAAGGTTAAACAGAATGTGTAAACATCATAACCCTAGCCATAATGGAATATTGCAGATAAATAAGTGAATAAATAAACTAATAAAAAATGTGTCCATGCTATGTGCTCTTTCATAAGTTTCTGGCAAGTTTCGGAATTTCGCTGCTAAGGAGCCCATATGAACAGCCCTATCCGCCAAAGAACTGATCACACTGCTGCTGCCCATTTACACTGAGAATTATTATTATTACATACATTTATTTTATTCATTCTTTTTCTCCTTTTCTTTTCTGTTGCTTGTTATTGCTATCTGGTCTGGTGACCAGAGGAGGATGAGTTCCCCCTTCTGAGCCTTGGTTGTAAAAAGCGCTATGGACATAAACTTGACTTGACTTAATGAGACACACCTATATATACAGTGCTGCATTCATATCAAATATTATTTATTTTGTATGCGTGTGAAACATCACATTAGGAAAATGTGTTTGTGATTTGCATAAATGTCTGACATGTCTCTTACCATGACAATGCCTCCTGACTGCTCAGCAGTACACATGCTCATAATGGGGGCCATGCCAATGGTCGTGCCTTGGAAATACACACCACTGCAGAAGAGAGAGAGAGAGAGAGAGAGAGAGAGAGAGAGAGAGAGAGAGAGAAAACAAACATTTACTTCATAGCACCTAAATCAGCCTACAGTGGTGTGAATGTAAATGTCACTGCTTATCCCATAGGAAGGGTTAGATATGACAGATGGAGACCAATGGTCACTCACACTATTCTAAAGGCTATACTCTATAGGGGGATGGCAAGTGTACGAATGGGGTTCCATTTTGTTCATTTTGCTAACAAGTGGGATGGCATCCCCCCTCAGCCCACTACAAATCACCTACTGTAGTTGTATAAGCACTTGGCGTATGTACATGTATGTACTAAAGAAATTGCATCTGTTATTTATTTTACAACCACGAGCAATGCGTTGGTCTCCGTGTGACACCACTCTAAGTGTTGATCTATGCAATGCAAACGCTTGATTGTTTCCTCTGTCCTGGAAGTCGCTTTGGATAAAAGCTTCAGCCAAATGAATAAATGTAAATGTAAATGTAAATGTAAATGTAAATGACTGGTTATAGGCATCAGGAGGGTGATTATAAATTATGTAGAGACAAATCCCATTTCCAGAAAAGTTGGGATATCTTCCAAAATGTACGGGGCATCATAAAGAGTAGAATCAGACAAAGGTGACCACGGACTGTAGCCTTGTATCAATCAAAAATAGACAAAATTTACAACAGCAGTACTACTACAATTAGTTTCCTCCGTTCCAAATCAAATAAAAAGTGTTATTGAAGGAAGGATGATGTAACAGAAACGTAAACTCACCTTAATGTTTGCTGAGTGTGTTGCAGCCATTAAATTCTAAAATTTGTACATTTAAAAATACAATCAAGTTGGTCAGTAAAACCAGTTAAATAAAAGTTCATGTGAATTAACGTATCACAAATTTTTGTTTTTATGGCATTTTGGAAAATATTCCAACTTTTCTGGAAATGGAGTTTGTATTTAGATTTATTTGATTCAGATCATAGACATTGACCACTGTATGATAAAAATTCAGAATGTACAAAATATTAAGATTTGTAATAACGTAATGTCTTGAATGTTTGTATTTCTATCTCATTTCCTGTTTCCCTGAGTCATTCATCGTTGCAGCCTTGTTGTAGTAGTCCTAACCTAATGAGCTGGGCATTGTCGTGGGGTCTCTGTGGTAACAGCTTGAGCTTCCTCCAGTCCAGAAACTCGTGCAGGGTGGTGAAAGGGTCCTGGGAGACGGGACATTTGTCTGAGTCACTCCACACTTCCAGGCCCACTAAAGCCACACGTATATTCAACGCCCTGTAGAACTGAAACAGACAGAAGTGGCTATTAGCAGATGAATTAAACAACTTTCTGCAAACATTTATAGTGTGATAGATGACAGATATCATTTATTAGCTATATATGCCAAAACCAAAGTTGGTACCATGGTAACAGTACGCTACACTAATAAAGGGTTTATAATTTGCTAATTAATTTTTTTAATAGACGTTAAAATGCCTTAAAAAGCAATAATAAGCAGCTGTAACACATAAATAAAAGGCTGCCGTGTTTACATCCAAATCACAACCCTACAATTTGCAAACTCTTTGAATATTAGGACACTCAGTCAGTGTTGGTGTGTCCATAGCACAAGCCCAATCCCATCTCCACTCAAGTCATTACCCTTAATCTTATATTTATCTGTAATTACAGCTTATTAATGCTTCTTTAAGCCATCAATAACCTAATGATTAACCATGATAAATGAATTATACATGATTTTCTCTTTATATGTCTTATTATGAAGAGGTACTGCAAAGATTTCTATCCATAACAATAGGTACATCAATGCTTTTTCTATGCCCTTGTTTGGTTTTATGGCTGTGTCAGACTAACTGCTGTCAGTTTCCCATTATCAATACAGTTCTCAAGCAACATCTCGAATTCACTAACAAGCTCTGAAAGACCTGCACAGTCTTGCAGAAGTAAACATTTTCCATGAAGCGAAGGGCTTGACAGTGTGCTAGAAGTGAATTAAAACCAAACTGTGTGCTACTGTGGCTCTTCAAGACTGAAACTGCCCTATATATTATAGCATGTTAGTCAACTTTACCTTGTCCACATAGTTTGCGATCTCAGCCAGCCTCTGTTTTACCTTCTCCACATCCTTCCCCTGTTTCTGGTACTGAAACCAAAATGGGACAAAAAGTTGAGTGTTACCCACTGCTCAAATGCTCCTCTACATTAACACCTGTAAAGGTCACATAAGGTAAACTGTTTTCCTGTTCAGCACAGATGTTAATGCTGTTTCTCATGTTTTGGCAGAGTGGGCATGCTGGGCTTGATCGTTAGCTGAGGGAACATAAAATAAGTTCCATAGAATCAAAGCATGGAAACGGCTCCTCCATGTTCTGTATGATTACTCTTTAAGTATTTGAACATACTGATGATGATGATGATGATGATGATGATGATGATGATGCATTTTATGCTCTGCATAAAGCAAGTATGACTTGGAAAATCCTAGAGCTGGATATTTAACAGCCCATAACCCAGCTCATGTGTTTGCCCTCACTTCTGCTCTTCCCGATCACAGCTACACTTACATATATTGTTATATAGTAGATATATCAACACAATTTAAGAAATACTCATAAACTAGTAGCTCACTGTTTGGCAGGAAAATTCCCAAATATTTGGTAAAATGCATTAATTGGGTAGACTGCACATTTTAATGATCCATGTATAACATTGTTCTTGTTCCTTTTATTCCTTATGATCCACTTATGACAATTATGTGATTCCATGCACCCAAAATAGGTACAAAACAGCTTACAACTTCTCTTTATTCCCTAAAATAAAATGTGCTTTTTGTCTTTAATACTGTTTAAATCATACAATTGCATCCAACTGATTGGGTGTCTCTGACCAAGAAAGAGCATAACATTGTTCTACAAATGTTAATGTACTATATATATATATATATATATATATATATATAGTTTCTTGAAGTAAATGATGGCACATATCACACGGTTCTAAACACACCACACATAGATATGTTTACAACCATTTTCCTGTTGTAGAACCAAGCCTCTTTGAAACTCCAGCTTCTTAACTAACTGTGACACATTTGATTATAAATTTCATTGATATTTAGTAGAATCAATTATTCTATTTACTCGTGTATTGTTTTTTTTTTATGAGAATGGCTGCCATTTTTCCCCATAATAGATCCACACCCACGCTAAAAAGTCCTAATAAAATCCTGCTGCTTTTCTCCAAACATTTCATTGGCGATTGTGACCAAAGAGTTCAATTTGTAATTTAATTATGCATGTTTTCAAAATGCCTCTGGTTAATGTGGACATTGTTTTGCACACTTGAGATGTTGACTTTTGTGATGAGGTCGCAGGCCAGGTTACCTTCAGATGACTCTTCCTTGAAGTTTATGTTTGTGCAAGCAACACTGCAGAGTAGACTGCAGCGCACTCGGCCTGTGTCAACTAGAACAGATGTTGTCTTGACTTCCCCAGTTCTCACTACCTGAAATTTCTTAATGATATTTTTGATGGTAAACCTGCAACTTGGATATCTTGGATATCTTAAATTTTCAGATTCTCAGCTAGCAAGAACTTGGAGGATGGGTGTTAGACATCCACAGACACAATATCAAAAGTTCACAATTTCTTAGGACAATTATTGATATGCCTAACCAGTCTTAGAGTGAATTCAAATCCTAGGATGTCCAGACTTTTGCACGTCACAATTACTGTTTTCTATTTTTAAATTAGTCAAATAGAAAGTTACTCTGCATTAACAATTAACATTCATTCAGAAAAAAATTTATATATTTAAAAAATGAATATATATGTGTTTCACTTAAAAAATTAATAAGTAAATTGGCCAGTGGTATTTTGCATTCAGTGGTGCTTGAAACTTCTTACCTATAACATGTCCTAAAAGTTGATAAAAAAGTCTCAATAGAACGAATGAGACAAAAGCGTATACTTGGTCACGATGGAAACGATCCCATATTACATACATATTACACATTATTGTGTTTTGGGCCTGTTTTACTGCAGTGTTACCATTATAGATGAAACAATCAACTCTGAATTATACCAGCGAGATATAAAGAAAAATGTCAAGTGAACTGAATCTGTGAACTAAATCTCAAGAGAAAGTGGGTCATGCAGCAAGACAATGACCTTAATGACAATGACATCGTTTGACCAGAGTTTGACAATGGCTAGAGAAGAATAAAGTTAATGTTTTGGAACAGCCAGATCAAAGTCATGACCGTACCCTAGTATTAAATGTTGTGGAAAGACCTGAAGCAAGCAGTTCATGTGAGAAAACCAAAAATATCCCAGAACAAAAGCTGTTCTGCACAGAGAGAAAGGCTGAAATTCATCCAAGCTGACATGTAGCACTGATCAGCAGTTACCAGAAACATTTAGCACCAGTTATTACTACACAAGGAGGTCTCACCAGATAATAAGAGAAAAGGTTAACATACTCCTGCAACTCTTTCCTTAAAAAATAAATGGATGAGTATAATATTTTTATCAAATTTCTTGACTGGGACCTTTGTAGCTACTTTTGAGACTTGTGTGAGAATCTAATGATGTTTATCTCCATTCAAAAACCAGTCTGGCTTGAAACACTCCATATGACTTCAACATGAATGGGCTAAACTCCAGTAGGCTGAAAAGAGTGGATACACAAAAATGTGTTGGTTTCTGCAGCACCGTAAGTACAATTAGTTCAAACAAGGCTATTTTTGGAGCTTAGTTTCTGTATATGGAACCCATGGTCTTTGTAGTGAATGGTACATTTTAAACGTTACAGTAAATGAAAAAATGAAAAAACTTAAAAAAAAGAGAAAGAAATGTTCTGGGCATGACACGGGTCCTTTAAAGAGCAGAGAGGACATCCGCATTACCTCTAGATAGGTTCAGCTGGAACACATTTGCAATGAGACATTTTTAAATACAGCATTTAAAGGACGTAACGTTACTTAGGGGCAGCTTTAAACAGACAAATTGCATGAGGGTCAAGTGGCTGCAGCTGGAGGTCTTCGCTTCTTGTCTGACTCTAGAGTAATGACCCTGAAGTGCTACTTAAACAATGTCTCACCCCACTGACCAGCATCTGCAATGTGAACTGTAGGAACTCTTCCGCTTGACTAAACTGACATCTGCCTTCCAACAAAAGTTCAGAGTGTCTAACCCTGACCTACAGGTTAAAGTGTTAAGCCGTTGTAGCAAACCTGCTTCTTCATTCTCACAGCTACACTAAAGACAGTGCAGGAATAGAGCAGGATGTTTTCGCTTTTCTAGACATAGGAGGTGGAGTGCTTCACTTTGACTGATAGAGAGAGACGGTTGAAGAGTATTTTTGGTTACCTACCTCACGGTTGTCTGCCACAATGATCAGCTCTACATACTTAGTGTTGCTCTGGGCATGTCTCTTGTGCTGAAGAATGAAAGAAAGGAGAGGGGGAGGGAGGGAGAGACACAGAGAGAGAGAGAGAGAGAGAGAGGGAGAGAGAGAGAGAGAGAGAGAAAGAGAGAGACAGACAGAGACAGGGACAATAATAAGAGAGAAAATAAAAAGGGGATGAAGAGAGAAAGAGAGAGGAATGAAGGAACAAGGGAGAAAATGAAGAATAAATTTGAGAGAATTGGAGCACGTGTTCAAAGTATTGCGCCGAAGGACGGCCTGAATAAAACATGTGAAGCAGTGCACTCAAAACTTAAAGGCATATTCTGAAGAGCTCCAACCCAAGAGCACTCTCAGTCTTCTCAAAGCCGTAGAGGTTATAATCCCAACCTTCCTCGCTGAATGGGCCTTGCACAGAAAGAGCTGCTTAGGATTGTTTTTCATGTCCTTGGTGGACTAAAACATGATGGTCAACACATTTGCTTTGCAATTCAGAAAACACTTCAACTCAGGGGTTACAAATAATAACAAAAATGAATGTAAAATATGTTTTTGTTGAGCTCTAATATGTTTGTGCACATTTACCACCAGGTTGTGTCTGGAGTCTTATTGAAGCAGTTAAAAGTGTGCATTAAATTCATAAGTAAAAGAACATATGACTAAAATTAAGACATTTTAGCACTGAATTCCAGAGTCACCATACATTCTGCTGTTCCATCAGTCTGAAATGTCACTCATTTCTAAATATCTGCTTGGTGCCAATATTGATTTTTCAAGCAAATATTTACAGATAATGATATAATTCAGGTATCAGTGTGCATGCATATAAACCTCTAATAGCTGGCATTAAAGTGTCTTTAGCAAAAAACAAATACATTCAATTCACACATGTTCCTTTACCCCAAATTAGCCAAGACATAATCTTAATAATACAACACTACTTATACAAAAAAATAATACAACACTACTTGACACTGGCCAAACTTATGCAATATATATATATATAAGTTTGGCCAGTGTCAAGTAGTGTTGTATTATTTTTTTTGTATTATTATATATATAGCACTTTTTATAACTGATATTGTCACAAAGCCACTATACAAAGTCTGGGTCCAAGCCCCTAATGATCAAGCCAAAGGCAACAGAGGCAAGAAAAAACCCTTAAGCTGGAGGAAGAAACCAAGACTAAAGTGAACCCATCCTCATCTGGTCGACATCAGCAATAACAAGTCAATAACAATAACAGTCTCAATTCATGAAGGTGGCTCTAGTTAAGGTCAATGACTTTAATGGCTAAGGTGTGAGCAGCAAATGAACATGTGGTGGTGTTCCATAGTGGCTAAACTATTCTAAAGATAGAAGAGCAGGAAGGAAGCAGGAACGTTCAGCAGATTGACATCTAGTCCATTTTGTCAAGTTTTGGGTTGAAGGTGACTGCTACTCGTATGTTTAGCTTGCAGCATTTGTTTGTCCATTTATAGATAAAAGCATGTCATACAGTGTCAAACATATGGGGTAAAGGAAATTTGTGTACATCTTCACATAGAACACAGAAGAGTGAAGAAATTAAGCCAAGCTTGTTCCACTCCACTTAATGAGATGATCTATATGGGGCCAGGCTTTGTCAGAGACTATTCTCAACTCAAGTTCAGTCCCAGTAGACCACAGTGCTTTAGTGATTTCCCAGTGTGGGCTTATCTGATTTAATTTAGTAACTTGTAAAACATTCAATAGATGAATCAAGAGTGTTGAAACATTAAATCCTGTGGCTTTGGAGCTACAGGACCATTATCAGAATCTGTATGGTCCATTAAGCACACATATACACACACTCACACATAACTGTCGATACCTGCAATTTTTTACACTGGGCTGCAAATGTGTATAAATGTAAATGCATGGTTTTTGAAGAAACAGAAACTATGAACTGGCTTCTGGGTTTTGATGCCCTTTGTACAACACTTCACTCTAGGCAAATATCACTTTTAAGGTCACTCTTCCGAGGAAAAATACCTGATATCTCCTCTCTTTGAAAACCTTCTGTTCTCTTTTGTTTCGGACTAATCTACTTAATGATTATAAAAGCATCTGTGACACCTTTGGCATTGAGAATGACTGTGATTACTGCTCTTAGCATGCATAAATTCCACCACTGCCATCGCCGTATGACAGAAGCTGACAGAGAACTTGCTGAACCAAGCCTGGAAAAGTCTCTTTGTTTCAGAGGCATAACATTTGCTAAAGGTGAAAGGGAGGTCTGCTCGGAAATCAGCACCTCTAGGTGTGTTTGTGTGAGGAACAGAAAAGAGGATAAACCGTTCTACCCGGCATGTACAGCCACATTTCTAAAAAGCATTGTAAATCCCATAAATGGCTGGATCTATGAAAGCCCTGCTGTGCATTGTGCTCCTGACAGACATTAGAAGCTGTGCCTGAGTCATCACGCCAATCTCCATTCCCTTTCTAACAATCTGCATTCAACCAGCACAATGCCTGTCACATTAAACCATCCCAGTGCTTAACAGTATTAGGAACCTGGCCGTTAATGCTCAAATGGATAAAACCAGGAGCAAACTGGAAGCCTTGTGTTTGAAAGGTGAGCACAGTTCTTCACAAGGTCTTGCCCTTCCACAAGTCAGAATACAACAAAGGCCCTTTACTCCATGGCATATTAACAGTGGTGAACAGTTTCTACTAGAGCTAGGTTTTGAGTTCAGGCCGTAAGCTATGGAAAAAACACACCTTCATAATCCTAATTAGCCATCTCACAGAAACCTACTGGCTAAGCTACCACTTGTATTTGGAGTCAGTGACTTATCTAATACATACATAAAGCCTAGAGTGATGTTTTCCCTCACTAAATTGGTTCGGACCAGAAAAATTACAATTTATGTGTTGATTGAATTATGTTGATGGTTAATCTGCCACATTAAACCTTTTGTTCATCTCTTGAAGGTACAACCAATGGCCCACTTAGCTAGCAACTTTTCAATGGAAACATCAAGTTTATCTATTATTTCCAATCTAAAATATGAGTAAAATATATTTAAATACATCCGCTCTCACCTATAAATATTAAGATACAACATATTACCATTAGAAGAATATGGTCACGTATTCTAGTAATGTTGGATGTATGTGCGAGTTTAAGATATAAATAAAGATTTATTTAACCGGAAAAACAGAAAAAGATTCAGACTAAACACACAGGGCACGAACATGAAACAGGAACAGATAATGACAGGGTAGATACAACAGTTAACCGACAAAACACTGAGCCAGGAGGCGCACGCGACGTCCAGGGGGAACAGGGCAGAGCCGGCGATGTCCGGGGGAACAGGGCGGAGCCGGCGATGTCCGGGGGAACAGGGCGGAGCCGGCGATGTCCGGGGGAACAGGGCGGAGCCGGCGATGTCTGGGGGAACGAGCCGGAGACAGTGGCGTGCACGCAACACGTGGCATAGGTGGTGCCGTTCGGGTGGAGCTAGGCGGGTCTTGAGGGCGGGACACATCGGCTTCATCACTGTGTGGGTGGGACTCTGCTGCATGTCTAATGCAAAACAGAGTCCTCTGGCATCCTAAATACATGGATGGAGCTGCTCAGCGATGCGGAGGCATGGCTTGTCGATTCAGGTGCTCGGCTCAAAGATTCAGGTGCTTGGCTCACCAAATCAGGGGCTCGGTTCGTCAATTCAGGTGCTTGGCTTGTCGATTCAGGGGCTCGGTTCGTCCATTCATGTGCTTGGCTCATCGGTTCAGGTGCTCGGCTTGAAGATTCAGGTGTTTGGCTCGTCGATTCAGGTGCTTGGTTCATCGATTCAGGTGGTCGGTTCATCGATTCAGGTGCTCGGTTCGATAATTCAGGGGCTTGGCTCGATGATTCAGGGGCTTGGCTCGTCGATTCAGGGGCTTGGCTCGTCGATTCAGGTGCTTGGCTCGTTGATTCAGGGGCTCAGTTCAATAAGGACAGCATGGGAGGGAGTTGCATGGACGTGGAAGCTGGTATAGGCGAGGAGGAGGCACAGCTTGGCGGCTGCGTCAGTGGCTTTCAGGAAAAGCTCTCAGGCAAGTCTGAGTCGAGCTTTCCCTTGGGGTGCCACAATCGCTTCACTGGGGTCTGCGTGAACCTGACCCTGGTAGTTTGCGACTGTCACACGGACCTTTTCTTTGATTCTCTCGAGCGGGGAGTCAAGACTTGGAGCAGCGCCTTGGACTCGCCGAGTGCTGTAGCTCCAGTATGAGCATGCTCCCCAGCTCGAGCTGCCTCGGGAGGGATGTCGTACTCTTCCTCTGGACTGGCCACCCGAGCCAGCTCCAAGGGCAACAACCCCTCCCCAAGAAATTCTCCCCTCTGGAGGTGCTTCTCGCCTTCCACCAGGATCAGCTCCACCAGCTCGCTTAGCTCACTATCTCCCGCCAGTTTAAGTAACTCTAACATTCTCCCCATCCTTCCTCTCACCTCCTCGGCATTGCCAGTCCACGAATCACTCCATTCCCAGCTAGTGTAGTCTCGCTACTTCCATATTTAGGTTGGTTAATCTGTCACGTGCTGTACTGATGTTGAAAGTATGCGCAAGTTTAAAATATAAATAAAGATTTATTTAACCAGAAAAACAAACAAGGATTCAGACTAAACATACAGGGCATGAACATGAAACAGAAACAGATAATGACAGGGTAGATACAACAGTTAACCGACTAAACATTGGGGAAAACACAAGGGTTTAAACTAAACAAGATTACTAACACCTGGGGCAGGGAGGAGAATGGGGAATGAAGCACAGCTGACGGGGGCGTGGCTAAGAGGAACATGAGGTAATTAAACAAAACAAAACATAGACATGTGGAACCACAAGAGGGGCGTATACATTACAAATATTTATGGATAAATTAAGAGATCATTTACAGCTTCAGTCACTTAGCACTAATATGGAGTCAAGCATTCATAAACAATAGTTCAAAGCAATGTGGACTTATACATAGTATACATTTACTTAGAATAGAGCTTCTCCCTTGTGCAAAACCATTACCATAACATGCATTCTGTATTACAAAGAGTGCTTCAAATGCAGCCTGAAGACACAGCTTATCCCTCTCTAGATACAGCTAGTATAGTTGATATGGAAGAGTAAAGAATGCAACTAACAGGTCGCAGGTTCAAGTCCTGGCCTGGGCACTACTGAGGTACCCTTGAGCAAGGTACCGTTCCACTATAATGCTTCATGTCTTGGAAGTTGCTTGTACCTCATCGACCCAAAGTCAGGTTGCTACAGACATCCCTAACTGCAGAGGTTAAGCAGGTTAAGTTCATCTGCTGGACTGCTTCCCCTAGTTTGTTTGGCTTGATTTGGGCATAGCTAGAAAAACGTAAGAACATTACATCTGCATTTACTCTTGATTTGCACAAAATGTGTCAAGCTTTCATCTGATCTGTGTAATGTCTGCTACCATAGCGGTTCATCAGCTTTGCTAATGCTCCATGAACCATTACAGTGTTTCCCATTTGCCAACTGCACAGAAAGAACTTATTTTCTATTAATATATACTGTGAACGGTCATAAATATTCATAGCAAAGAATAACACAATGCTCTTTCCTTAAATGAATCCATTTAAAGCCATGGTGTAAAATGTTCCTATTATTCTACATTTTACTTACTCTTTCCTAAGGGTCCACTTATAACATCTGGGTAGATTTATGGACCAATAATAGTCATAACTCCATCTTATATGACCATTTCCCAACCTCTGTTTATCCCTTTAAACTGAACAAGTTGTTTTTGTAACTGGGCCTTCAAGACTGAGCTTTATTCTAAAGGCAAAAAAAGCAATCCCAGCTGAAAGGCTTCTTAAAACCTTAACTCATACTGGCAGAGCTAACCTGCTTTGGGATGAAGAGACAGACGCGAGCTAATTTGATGGTTTTCATGAACAGAATGAGCTGCAATTTAGCTTCCATATACGGGGAGTGAAAAACAGTGTTTACACAATAAATCAAACTCCTTGATAAAATGTGAGTGAAAAAAAGAATCTGTTTTCCCGTATATGGGTCTGATTAACTTACCCTGGTGATATGTGAGCTGAAGAAGGACTCTAGACTGTTCCGTGTATCTGCAGTGTGGGATATGTTGTGTCCATGTCCACATGTGCCTTGAGCAAGGTTCAAATGTTCTCCTCTGTAGATGTGATGCGTTGTGGTGTTGAGCTTCTGTGTTGGCTCCAGCACAAACATTTTATCTCTAAGTGTGATCAGCCCCCTATGAATAAACAGAGAGAGAGAGAGAAAGAGAGAGAGAGAGAGAGAGAGGCAGAGAGAAAGAAAGAAAGACAGAATGTGAAGAGTGGAAGAGAAAAAAGGGATGGGGAGGAAGAGAGAGAGAGAGAGAAATGGTAAAAAAAAAAAGCCAATATTGAGAAAAAAGTAAAAAAAAAAAAAAAAAAAAAAAAAAAAAGGCTAAGCCAACAAATTGCCTAGACTGTAAATACTGCAGTCTAATCCTCTTGGAGGGGAAGTGGTCTTTCCGCTTTCCCACAAGCTAAGACAGTTTGAAAAAGTTCTGGAAACTAGGTTATTTCAACATCCAAGCCACTGTTGGTCAACACAGCATCAATTTTGAGGATTTTTTTTTTACTGAAACAACACTACTTGCGCAGTCCTAATACTGATGTTTAGTGGTTATGGGCTACGTTTCAACAAGCTTTTCTCACACTTTAAAGTTACACATTGATTTAAAGTGATATTCTGCTCCATACAGGGACGGCCAAACTGTGGGGTTTCTCAGCAAACCCACACTGCACTGAGGACCACATAATCGCACACACAAACCCCACTCGCACCAACACTGCCAATCAAAATCAGCACTAATTTGTTTTGGCCTGAGTGCCAAGAAACATGGCTCTGTGGTTCTGTGCCTGTGTGTGTGTGTGTGTGTGTGTGTGTGTGTGTACTGCAGAGCCCGGAGACAGACTGCGGGGCCTGAGACAGGTTGTAAGACATGTCTGGAAGACAGGTTGCAGCTGCAGGCCTAAGCCAAGTAAAGAGCTTTAAGCAATAAGCACTATCACTCCTGAGAGACAGGAGACATTTGCTGGCCAACATTTAAGACATTCCTATTACTATGAAGCAGAATTATCATAGTAATTATTCTGATGTGACAAGTTACAAAGTGTGTGTGTGTGAGTGAGTGTGTCTGACTCGTGAACAAATTGGTTCTTTTCAATAAATCAGATGAACTGAATCCCTGATCTAGTCCAACTAATTCATAGCTTCCATACAACTTTTATGCCCATGCTAAAGGATGTGGAGTCCCCGTCCCCACTTATTAGAGACTGGCGTATTCAATTAAAGGGATGACAATCAGGCATGAGAGGACACCCTGTTTTATTAAAAAATATGTATCTATTAAAGTATGATATTCAAAGCACGTTTGTGGAACATTATCATGGCACAAACAATGGATATTTTTAAGGACCTCAGAAAAAGAGTTGTTGATGCTCATCATGGCTGGAAAATATTACAAAACCATCACTGAAGAGTTTAGACTACACAGTTGGACAGATTATGTACAAATGGAGAATTGCCAAGACCATTGTTACCCTCCCCAGGAGTGCTTGACCAACAGAGATGACTCCAACAGAAAGGCACTTAATAGTCTGCAACTGCAATGCCACAAAGGACCACAGGGGAACATTTTACCAACTAATTACATTGGCTAATGAGTTCATGTAAATGAGTCAACCATAAGAAAAAGACTCAACAACAATGGTGTGCCTGTCAAAGCTGCAAGGAGAAAGCCACTGCTCTCTAAAAAAAAATTTCTGCCCATCTACAGTTTGCTAAAGGTCAAAGGAAGAAGCCAGAAGGGCATTAGAAAATGTTTTATGAATGAGAATGTTTTGGTTTAAATGAGATGTGTGATGTTTGAAGAAAGGAAAGCACTGCGCCCCACCGTTAGAACGTTATCCCATTTGTGAAACCTGGGAATGGAAGTATCATGGGCCTGTTTTCCTACATCTGGGCCAGGACAGTCCATCATCATTGATGGAACAATGAATTCTGAATGATACTAGTGAATAATAAAGGTCCTTAACTCAGCTGAAATATGATGGAAGGACCTGAAGTATGCAGTTTATGTTAGAAAACACAGAATGAAAGCAAAGTTGAAACACTTCTGTATGGAGGAATGGGCTGAAATTTCTCCAAGCTGATTTTCAAGACGGATCAACAATTACAGATTATTTGAAGTTCACACCAGATACCAAAGCAAATGGTCTTGCTGATCACAGATATGCAATATTAGATCATTTTCCTCAATAAATAAAGGGTTAAATATAATATTTTTGCCTCATTTGTTTAATTGGGTTCTCTCAATCTACTTTTAAGACATGCATGGATATCTGGTGATGTTTAAGGTCATATATAGGAAAATCTAAATAGTTCACAAACTTTCAACAACTTTCTTACACATTATCTTTAAGTTCACCTACACTCTTGGTAGACTGCAACTGACTGTGTCTTACTGTGGTGAGTTTTGTTGTTTACTTCACATCAGAATAACATTGACTCTTAAATCAATGAACATTTAAATCAGAAATTCTGTAATTCTATTTACTGAAACAAGGGATTTGAAAGATTCGACCGAGTAAATTGAATCAAACTTACTTTAGCTCGTGTGTGTGTGTGTGTGTGTGTGTGCGTGCATGCAAGTCTGCTTGCTTTGGATTTTTCATTTTCTTTTCATTTTTCCTCTGTTAATATTATTCATGTATTTATTCTTTTTATTTGTTTTATCCTATTCTGCCAGGTATTCCTCCCTTGTTTTGGAGATAGAGAAAGATTTTCTTTCTCAGGGTCTCTATGTCTCACAAGACAATTAAACTGGCCAAAAAAGACAGCTCGCTTTTCCAAATCTAACTCATGCAATCATGATTTAGAGGTAGAACTAATAAGGCTGTACAAACAAGTTCTCTCCTCTTTTCCACAGCTACATTTATACACACCATCCCTCATCCACTGGTGCCACAGGACCAGATCGACTTTGGCCTTACACTGATGGATGCTCTATGTTAATTTCAGTTTAATGGCACTCAATCTTGGGTAATTAATGCCAGCGCTGCCACAATTACACAATGTAATTAAAATGCTCTTCCTAAAGTCCAGTCCGCTGGGACCGCGGTGGACCATGGGTTGATGTCAGCAACAAGGGAGAGGATTTTGATGACCTCAATGCCAAAACTGGGTCGCTATGTTAACTCACCTGAGTCCTTTGCAGGTGCTGAGGATGACGTCAGAGTGCTTGTAGCCCTTCACCTCTCCATGGTAGTAACAGTTCACCTGAAAAAGACACAAACAACACTAAAGCACAACTGCATGACACATACCGATAATACAGTGATGAAGAACATGTGTGTGAAAGTCAGACTGTGATGGAACAGACACACACACACACACACACAACATAACTCCATGATTTCAAAAGGCTTAAGAGTTTAGAAAGACAGAGTGAGAGAGAGAAAAGAGAGCAAAAAGAAAGAGTTAACAAGAGAGAAGGAGCAAGACAGAAAAAGAGAGAGAAAATAAGAGACTGAGATAGAGAATGAAAGAAAGACAGGATAAAAGAGAGAGTGAGAGACAGAGAGTGAAAGTAAGAAATAGTGAGTAAGACAGAAAGAAAGAGAGAGAGAGAGAGAGAGAGAGAGAGAGAGAGAGAGAGAGAGAGAGAATGAGAGCAAAGTGAAATATTGTTAGAAAAAGAGAATCAGAGAGTAAGGTAGAGAGAGGGAAAGAGAAAGAGAAACTGTGGGAGAACAAGAATTAAAGAAAAAGATGGAAAGGAGGAAGAAAAAGAGAGAGAGAAGACTGGGACAAGCAACTGAAACAAAATGGTTAATTGTATTAAAATCAGTGCTTTTTGAAAAAAGTACTGCCCATGGATAGATGGATGGAAGATAGATAGATAGATAGATAGATAGATAGATAGATAGATAGATAGATAGATAGATAGATAGATAGAAAGATCGACAGATAGATAGACAGACAGACAGACAAATAGAAAGAAAGAAAAAGAAAGAAAGCAAAAGTGAAAAACAAGAGGGGTGATAGAAGCAGGAGGTGAGAGACAGAGAGAGAGAGAGAGAGAGTGAGAAAGTGAGAGAGAGAGAGAGAGAGAGAGAGAGAGAGAGAGAGAAAGTGTGAGAGAGAGAGAGAGAGAGAAAGAGAGAGAGCGAGAAAGTGAGAGAGAGAGAGCGATAGAGAGAGAGAAAGAGAGAGAGAGAGATAAAGAGAGAGTGAGAGAGAGAAAGAGAGTAAGAAAGTGTGAGAGAGAGTGAGAAAGTGAGAGAGAAAGAGAGAAGGTGTGTGAGAGAGAGAGAGAGAGAGAGAAAGAGAGAGAGAAAGAGAGAGAGTGTGAGAGAGAGAGAGTGAGAAAGTGAGAGAGAGAGAGAGAGAGAGAGAGAAAGTGTGAGAGAAAGAAAGAGAGAGAGTGAGAAAGTGAGAGAGAGAGTGATAGAGAGTGAGAAAGTGAGAAAGCGAGAGAGAGAAAGCAAGAGAAAGAGAGAGAGAGAAAGTGTGAGAAAGAGACAGAGAGACAAAGAGAGAGAGAGAGAGAGTGAGAGAGAGAAGCATTTCGAGACAAAGCTGGTTTGTTTCAGACGGAAAGGAGGTCTTGTCTGTTTTGGACTGAGAGCACGGCTGTAGGGTTTCTATTCTGGCACTGAACTCTCTAGGTCCCATTTAGCCAACACTCACTCTCTCTCCCTGCCTATATGCAAGCTGTCAGAAGGAAACACTCTGCTATTTACAGAGCTGGGTCAGTGTTTTTTTAGGGGCAAGTTTAAGATTTTTAACTCCATTCCTTGCTCTTGGACTGCACCCAAAGGCTGTAAAGAAATATAAAAAAAGGCCCTCACTGAAGCAGCAAATGCAGTCTGCCCGTTTTAGCGTCATCCTATCACCCGAGAGTGGTTTGAGGTCATTATTTTTGTGCTCAGGCCCAGACCCACTCTCACACCCCAGCATGCCTCCCCCGTCTGGCCTGTAATTCGTCTGAGCTGTGCTCTGGTTGGTGCGAGCTGACATGGAGGATAGCTCAGAGTCATCATGTCCACTGGACCACTATTTCCTGTTTGCCCAGAGGTAAAAAGGACATTCAACATCACATTAAATATGAAACACACACTGGCGCAGGGAGCAGCAAACGGGAAAGTGCCTGATTTAGCGAGTGCTGCTGATGTCATAAGTGCATGGATATTGTATGAGACTGTGATTGTTTGGTGTCAGGGATATGAATAGACTGTTTCTGGGTGAAAAATCACACAGCAATACACTGCCCCATGTGCCTTTAATTAGACATCCAGAGGCCACTAGACATGATTCTGGTGGAGCATATGCCTGCCATGAAGGTAAACAACATGTACAGTTCTGTTACAAGCCAAGTGGAACCACAGAGGTAAATACAAAATTAAAAAAACTAAATAAAGTAACATTAAATAAAAATTTTATTAAATTAAATAAAACAAAAATAAAATAAAAATAAAAATAAAATGTAAAAAATATTAATTTGTTGTAAGAATTTGTCAAGTTTGTTTTGCCTGGTCTGCGCGAGTGGGAAAAGCTATGGTTACAGTAAAATAAATAAATGAATAAATAAAAATACATGAAAAATGTAAAAACAAAAAATGAACAATTTGTTGAAACAATTTGTCCGGTTTATTTTGTCTGGTCTTCATTAGTAAGAAAGTACAGCACACACACCCACATCTCTTCAGGTAAATGTGGAATTGGGGGCCTTTCCTTTAGACCCTAAGTTTGAGAACTTCTGTTTTCCACAGCTGCAAGATTTATATTTAAATTTACAGCTTTAAATGTACGCTTTAAGCATTCAACCTAAGATGAATACTAAAGATGTTTTATGCAAGCAGCCACAGGCTTCTGTCTGACCCATCTGATATATGGTGCCATAACAGTTCATATGAATGATGATCCGGTTTGCTAATGCTTCACGAACAATATTCTCCCTTTACGAGCTGCATAGAAGGGACCGAACTCAGCAACAGCACAGTCCCGACATATGCATGTGTATTTGCATGGAAAATAATATTTTTTGGAAGACAGGGTCCACTTATAGTGTGAAAAAATGTAAAGATTCACTGTGTTTGCTACCACAATTATGTTTACAGCAAGAGATACAGGTGAATTTGTTCAACTGAGACCACTTTGCCTTGTAATTCTGATATGTGCATGAATACGAAAAGCAAATACGAAGCAAACACCTTAACCCTACAAAAATGTAATGAGGTCCCATCAGTATTCATGCTTGATCTACGCAAAAATGGGTTTATCTGGCCAGCAGAAATCAGCCTTCCATTTGACCTATCTGAAATCTGGTGCCATAACACTTCATTTGAGCGCTTATCGGCTTTGCACATGCTTCATAAGACATTCGAATGTTTTCCATTTGCTAGGTGCATACAAGACACTGAAGACAACTACTGCACTACAGCAGAAACTGCCCGCAGTCCGTTCAGATGGAGTGTATTCATCTCGCACACAGGGACAAATGATTACTGCAGCAGGCGTGGGAATGGCCCTAGCTTAATAGCAGGGAGAAAGCAGAGAGGAGCGCTGTATGAGAAATCCCTATTCAAGGCCATGGTTAATATGCCAG
The DNA here is from genome assembly GCA_037974385.1 of Arnoldichthys spilopterus. NCBI lineage: Eukaryota > Metazoa > Chordata > Actinopteri > Characiformes > Lepidarchidae > Arnoldichthys > Arnoldichthys spilopterus. Next base: position 30,822 of record JBBPDA010052758.1, read on the forward strand.
ATCCACTGAGTCACTCTTAATCACAACCATGCATTCAGGATCAGCTCAGGCTTCATATGGAGCTACAGTTGGTGGTTTGTGTTGAGGTCCGCCTGCGTCCGTGAGCCATGCTGTGCTACAGGCTAATTGAGGGAGAAGGGCTTGGGGGTGATGAATCGACGCTGCTGGACACTTATATGAACACACACAAACACACCCCACATGCCCCAGTAAGCAAATCCCCCTGTGAATACAGAATAATGGTTCCAGTATCTCCTCCCAAGAATTGCTGGAATCCTCCTGCACAGCTCATCCCTGTTTAATGCAGGAGATAAGCAGGACTGTTGCCTGGAGCAGAAACAATATTTGAACATAACACACTGATTATTTAAAACCAGAGGTATTCAAATCCGAATCAAATCAGAATACAGCGTTGGAGTTTGTCATTTCTGGAGATTAATTCAACAGTTTACACCATAATATTCAAACACCCAACAGCTGATCAATATGTCTGCTCCTAAACCCTATAATGTTATAATAACTCAACCATTTTGCATTGTTTAATGATAATCCTTAGGACAGGAATATACAAAGGAGGAGTAGCGTAAGTCCTTATCCACTTCATCATCAAACCTGACTAGTGGAAGTAGAAGGAGGGTGGAGAATCTGTAATACCCAGGCCATAAGGGCTGTGAAATGAATAAGCACATTTGGCACAGTGAGCATAACAGCTGAAAGATGTTCTTGGGCTGCAGAAAGGGTACTTGGTGGTGTTCTGCGGCTAAACCATTACTTACTTTTTCATTTGGAAAGTGGTGGCCTAGTGGTTAGGTCTTTGAGACCTGAAGGTCGCAGGTTCAAGTCCCGGCCTGGGCGCTACTGAGGTACCCTTGAGCAAGGTGCTGTCCCACTACACTGCTCCCCGGGCGCTGTTGGTAGCTGCCCGCTGCTCCATGTGTGCACGTATGATGGGTTAAATACAGATATTGCATTTTGTTGTGGTGCCTGAGTGTGTTCACAATGACAAATAGTCACAGACAGATGTACCATTAATGAAACATGGTGCAATTTTGGGAAACTGGAGCCTTCTATATTTTATTCAGAGTATAATTTAGCTTTTTGGTTAAAAAAAAAACCCGCATTATAATACGCTTATTTACTTTTGAATAAATCCACAAATACATTGTATATCTCTCCCAAATTGTAATATATTCATTCCACAGCTGTTCCCTGAATGTCTGTAAAATTACGAGCTGATAGATTAAGTATATTAGGTTTAAAACAGTAAAATGTAGGAGGAGAGTGTAAGTAATGTTTTTTTTTTACAGAAACATTCCAAACTAAACCTTTTTACACATTACAGATGATAAATATATTCTAGATTTTTTAAAATTATTTTTGCTAGAAAATTTCCTTATCTTACTATTGTATTGTCTATTTATAATTAGAATATACATTTTCACTGTCGAGAGCCATGCTACTACAGCAACAACAGTGACGAGGCATTAATCATATTATACCTCATCATTCATATTTGACATAGGCAATATATCAACTGTACTGGTGAAACTGAATTTTCAGTTCTAGTGATAATGCAGATGATGTTTTAGGTGATATTCATACAGAAATATAGAAAATTCTTCAGGCACCACTGCATCACTACATCATACACAAAAAAGCTAACAAACGTTCTTGGTTTGATTCTAGATCGGAAAATCATTTTTATTTTTAATCTGTTTTCTCTCAACATGAGGACCAAATAAGTGTCAGTGCCAGTAAAGCAAACTATCATGAAGCTAAAAATGTGTATAAATAGCAGACTCAGCCAAATCACTGCATGTGTCAAAATAAATTGACATTATTAAAAAGCAGAAATACTCTGGTTCTTAGCAATTGACCACAGAAGTAGATTATTAAGGTCATGTACCCCATGTAAGATGTAAGCATGGGTTTTCAAAAACTGCAATTAATAGGAAAATCAGCATAATCTGAGACAGACTGAGGTACAGGTTCTTACTGTCACAATATGTTTGTGTTCAGGAATCAAGTGCAGCGAGTTAAATACAAAAAAGAGTTTTTATGACACGAGAAACGAGAAACTACGACACAAACTAAGAAACAAACTAGGGTAACACGACAAAGCTAAGGAACATACGATGCGAACAATGGCAAGACGACAACTACAACAAGGCTATGAGACGACAAATAACCGACAAGGTCAAGCTCAAACACACAAGACTAAATAAGGACATGAAACAAGGTACAGCTGACGCAGGGAGGAGACAGGAAACGAGGCGGGACAAGGGCGTGGCTAGACACAGAATGAACACGAGGACTAAAGCACATGGCTTAACCAAAACAAAACAAGGACATGGACACGTCTACAGAAAACATAAGCAGAACCGACAAGACGGAACCTCACACCTACAAATCACATTGAATGCCAGTAGAGCTCTAGGACAATATCTTAGGCACAGATGAAACAAAGACTAACATGTAGGAGGGCATAGTACATTAATGTAGTAGTAGTAGATGTAGTAGAATGATATAAACTTTGTGAACAAATCTGCGAAAACTCTGAAACATTATGGCATGTACATGTGTTGAATGCACTCACCTCTAAACACAATCATCTTTACTGCTCAGAAATCAAAGGATGACTTTCATCTCGCAGCCAAATATCTTACTACCCAAACTATGGAGGTTTTCATGGTCAAAAGGTAAAATCATATAGACTGGGTATGTCTATCTCAGGACCCAAAACCCACTCTGCTTTACTTACTGAAGGAAAACAGAAGGCGAAGAGTCCCAGAAGAAGCTGAAACTGAAAACAAATCCATTACAGGCCTGGCAGAGCATCACCAGAGAGGAGACCAGAGTCCATTAATGTCTATAGGTTGGAGACTGCAAACACTCGGTTAGAGCAAAGATTTGCAAACAATGACTTGTAAAGAACTAACAATCTGGAAAATATTACATTAATCTGTCAAATTATGTATGATGCCCTACAACTGGGGATTATGAATATAGATATAAATCTTAAATTACGTTTTTTCACTCCCTAGTCCTACCACCAGGTCCTATTTTGCACCAGCAGAAAGAACAGCGTAAAGTGTTATTCCAACACATGCCTCTATCTCACACCATGTGTGCACTTCAAAATGATTTTGTGTGTGTTTCCCCCTTGTAGGAGTGGTGCTTTTTAAATGAGGCGCGGCACATTGTCATTGCATTGCTACTTTAAGGCAGTGAAATGACATTGCGTTTTTCATCAACAAAAGTCACGTCTAAAGTCAGTGAATTGAAAGTGACTCTTTGTCATTGTGAACACACTCAAGCACCACAACGGAATGTGACCTCTGCATTTAACCCATTACACGTGCACACGTGGAGCAGCGGGCAGCTATCAACAGCGCCTGGGGAGCAGTGTAGTGGGACGGTACCTTGCTCAAGGGTTCCTCAGTAGTGCATAGGTTGGGACTCGAACCTGTGACCTTCAGGTCTCAAAGGCAGTGTCATAACCACAAGGCCACCACTGGCCAGTGGTGTATTACATAAGTCATTAAGTCGAGCGCTTAAGAAATGTGCGGGTACACGATGCTCGTGGACACAGGTACACGCTCACTAGGTACACTAATGGCACTCGAAAGGCTTAGGTGGAACAGCGCTGCTCCTGTAAATGATGTGTTCGCGCATTTTCACTTTGCTTGTGAGCAGGTCTGATTCCTCAGCCAGAAATGACCATTATAATAGCAACACACCACAGTGCATGTAGCCCCCTGCCTTTAAAAGATGAGCTGACGTGCCATTCTAATTGGTTTATTGCATGTTAAGCCCAAAACACACCACTTAAAAATAAAGAGAGTTAGGATAAACTGTTTGTGCCTTGTGTTGGCACAAAGTCTGTTTATTCCACTGTCACGTCCATAAATGTTATTTACAACGTGTGCTTTACGTTTGGTGTTAGATCGTCAAAATAAAGCCCTTTAACCTCAAAGTCGCTGTTCCATTCCAAATCCATTCCCGAGCCAAAGCAACAACAGTCATTGTCCACTCACAGCGTCTGAGCGTGTGTGTATGAATTTATGAGTGCACGCGTAGGTGAGTGCAAGAGGGTGTGTTCATTAAAAAAAAAAATTCCTGGCTGCATCTCCTCACTTTTCACATGCTTTTGTTTATTTTGCAATCTCAAATCATGGTGTCTAATCAAAAGCTCTTGACAGCATTCCTCTGGGGCACACTGCTGAGAATGAGGAGCTGTCAGAGTTTGGACAACGTGATCTGCAATCATTGCCTCCCTTGAAAATAGAGGCACTGCACACTGAAGACACGGCACGCTGAAAAAAAGTGTGCAGTCAGCACACCCTGTCTCCGAGGAGCAAGAGATAGAACAGCCAAACAAGCACAAGCAGCTTCTCAAATCTCCCTCCAGTCTTGTGAAACAGAACAGCTGATGTTTCACTGACCCCAAACAGTCCTCACAAGACACACACACAACAGTCCTCACAAGACACACACACAGTCTAAATGGGGGTCAGTACGACAATACAAGTCAAGACTTGACCTGTTGTTAAAAGGATCAACTTCACAAATGAGAAGACATCACAGCCATCCCTCCATCATTAGACTAATTAAGTGAGGGAAAAGGAGAAAGTAATAGCTGTTAACATTTCCCATGTACAATGAAAGAAAATGAAAAAAAGGGGGGGGGAGAAAGAAAGTGTGAGAAAAGACCCAGACATAGAGAAGGAAAGACCAAAATAAATAAATAGAAAAAAGAAAGAAAGAAAGAAAATAAGAAAGAAAGAAAGAAAGAAAGAAAGAAAGAAAGAAAGAAAGAAAGAAAGAAAGAAAGAAAAAAGAGAATGAGATGTAAGAGAAGACAGAGGTAGACAGAGATACGGCAATAAAAAGAGAAAAATAGAAGAAAAATGGATAAAGAAAGAAAGAAAGAAAGAAAGAAACAAAAGAAACAAAAGAAATGAAAGAAAGATGTGCTAATATAAGCTGACGGTGTTGTACTCTTCCTGCAGGTAATTAATACACTCACTCATCACCTTCTCACCATCTCAACAGCATTGGCAGAACCATGACAGAACCATGGCAGAACCATGGCAGATGCATGCACAATGTTAGGGTATGATTTCCGAGCAAGGAGGAGAGAGTGTCATCGGAACAGGCCAGTGGAAGAGTGATCTTACCGTGGAGGAGGGTGAGGTGGTGACTGCTTTCCCGCCCTTCAGGTAGTGTGTTTCTGTGTAGTGATTGGCAAACAACCCCCTGGAGCAAACACACAGACACACAATGAGAAACAGAAGAGAAAAGCAAGCCCTTAATATTTCATTTAGAATTAAGTCTAGTTTGACAAGGAAATCGCTAATGATACGAATGAAGTGTGGGTCATGTTGCAATAACTAGAAAGCCAATTAGTCCACATGTGCTTTGCACGACAAGCTCATCTTTGCATGCATGCGTGTCTCTTCACAGCTAGTCTCATTTATACTGGTAGAGAATGATGAATATGTCTTCTTGTCACATGTCCCTGTAGACTCCTGCTATTGCTCTGCACTGTCCTTAGTATAAATCCACCTGTAATTGGTGTGATTCTAGAGGACACAGCTTGTGTCTATTTTAATTAAGATTTGTCAGTACAGCAGGTTCCTCTTTCAGGGTGCACCAGTTTAGTAGGTGACGGTAGATGCAGTGTGTTGGCTTAAGGCAGCAAATTAGTGTCCCTGTAACACGCCACCCAGGAAAGCGGTGCTAAGGGTTTGTATAAAGGACTCAAATGCAAGGGCGAGAGTGAGACGGAGTCAGTGTAGGCCTACCTGGGATTCAAACCCGAGGCTCAGTTGTCGCAAGGCGAGTGCGCTAACAACTGAGCCATGGATAAAGAGCCGCAGACCAAGAAGAAAGAGCAAAAGGGTTTACTGAACGTAAAAGGCAGCGTCAGCTGGGATCGAACCTTGCTCTCAGGATTCTCAAGCATGGGTTCTTACAACAAAGCAGGAGCTGATGCTAATGTGCAGGATGGCTGTTCCCCAACTTAAATTGGGGCCTTTGTAGTAGGAAATATATTCTCTTCCCCTGCACACCCTTTTACTTCAGGTCTGTCCTTTACCTCTCCCCAGCCAGATGCCCCTTCCCCTGTGGAGAACGGAGCCTACTGCCCTTGTGGTTAAAAGCTTCTATTTTTTTCTGAATGTCCTGGCTGGGCAGAAGAGAGCCAACAGGCAGAAGAGAGTGGAAGGCTCCTTTTCCCTAAAAGTGGCTGGGAGACACGGAGAGATAAACAGAATGGGATACTGGCTCCCAGACATAGAGAAATGAAGGGATGCTAAAGAAGTGTTCAGCACAATACCTTATTAACGGCTTTGTCAGACTCTAAAGGTTTAATGGATCTAGAGGTTTAGTATGATACTAAAGGTTTTTAAGCGACTGGGTCACCACCGCACACTAAATGGCATTATATGCCGTAACCTTAATATTCCCTTTTATTGGAAACAAGAAAAACTACCAGGAACCAGAAAACCAGGAAAAACAACCCCAGGCCAGTATTCCTTGTCCACCAAACTTCATAGTCAACACTATGTATAGGGCCTAAAACCTCTTGGCATCAGCCTAACTCAGATTCCTTTATCAGACTGCCAGATGGTGAAGCGCTTGGTGGCATCTTTACACCACTCTAGTCAACACTTAGAACTACACATGGTAAGGAAAGGCTTGTGAAAGTGACTCTTTGTCATTGTGAACACATTCAAGCACCACAACCAAATGTGACCTCTGCATTTAACCCATCACACGTGCACACGTG
>JBBPDA010052769.1:0-13711 GCA_037974385.1 Arnoldichthys spilopterus
ACGTGTGATGGGTTAAATGCAGAGGTCACATTTCGTTGTGGTGCTTGAGTGTGTTCACAATGACAAATTTTCACTTCTTCTTCACTTTATTTCCCATAGGCCTTATACATATGGAGATCATGACCTTTGACCCTGACAATCCCAGACAGACTGCGATATAACACCTTGTCAGATGCTGGAGTGTGCTGCAACCAAGACTTTCAAAGATTTGAGATGCATGAATGTGTCATCCAGCATGTATAGCGCCTTTGGGATGTACTGTATATGTGTTTATGATAATGAGAGCATTACACCTTTTTGCTCGAGGATGTACAGTTGGGTTTTCTCTGTCTTTTGCTTTCTCCTGCTTCTACTCTATATGAGAAATTCTGTATACAGGAACATTTTAGAAAAGACTGAACTTAAGGAATGTTTGCTTATCAACAAAGTTTGACAACTGAAGCATATTCGAAGAGAATCACACGTTTTAGAATAGATGTTCTCACATAATCCTTAGAGTCACAAAGAGGGCCCTTATATTCTGTCTCAGCTCCTCACCCACCCTTGCACTGGCACTTGGCTTTCTATAGCCTCTGATTACATCATTTTGAGTGTTTGGAGCTGAGGGTCGCTCAGTATTGGATTAAGAAACTCTGCAGATCTTCAGCCTTGCAGAGGACTCTCTTGTCAGTGTTGCAACCTTGGCTTTGTAAAATCCCCCTTGGCTTGTTAGGATGTTCAGTGAATGATTCACTAAAAAGCAGCTGGTTTAAAATGAAATTTGTTCCTACTTTCACGTTGCTTAATGGTCTAGTAGAATATCTTCAAAGAAAACTCTAGAAAAAGAGCATTTAAGAGTATTTAAAGAGCCAAACACTACTTTCTAAATTCTACTACAAGAAAACATATGTTGAGTAAGTATTAGACAATAGAATGAGCCTGAAAATGTGTTTTCCTTATAATTTCCTTAAAAGTTTTCATTTAGTTCATAGTTTCGGGATATACTGGGAGAAAATGGTGCATTTTATAAGTTTTAATAAACTGAATTTGTTTTAAGGACCATATCATGGAAAACCCAATTGTTCTTGTTTTTTTTTTTTTTTAATTAAAGCATTCAATCTGGAACATAATCACCGTTAAATTTTTAAAGCATGCCATTCACTCTCCAGTCCATGCAGCCTACATATAAATTAACCAATGCATTTACATATTTCTGCAGCTTAACAGCTTAGCTTCGCCAGTTCACAGTTAAGTTACAATGAATTGCCATTTAGAACAGAGGTCATATACATACATCTGTCTTAAAGATGCAGTAACAAAACATCTGGTTTAATTATAAGGGATATAGAGAACTTAGAGAAAGGGGGTATTATAAAAAAAGAATGATGACATGAAATTTTAATATAAAAAAAATCACTCAGTCATAAGTGAACAACAGAAAGAAAAATAAAATGCATGAAAACTGTAGCGTGTGAATTCTCATTCTCCTCAGAGGAGCGTCAAGAAGCTTTTTCTTGATTTTCTGACATTCGCCACTAAGGGGCAGCAGTTTGACAATGTATCAGGACAGAAAAGCCTTTAGAGGCATTATGCACTCTAGTTCACAACTCTATTCTACTAAGAATATCTTATTGTTACTCTTTTGGAAGTTGCTGTTGGGGGATTATTCATTACAATTTCATTCAGTTTTATTTCTTTAGCGCTTGTTACAATAGACGTTGTCTCAATGCCACTGCCCCAAGCCCCAAATATGTAAGTCAAAGGTGATAGAGGTAAGGAAAATCTCCTTAAGGTTTACAAATAGTCATTACACCCTAAAAGAAGGAATTGCACACATTGCTAAATTCAGCTTTATTACCTTGACGACAAACGTAATGTAATGCGATGACCTGAAAAGAACTGTTATAGTATTTAAAGATCATATGCTTTTGCCAAATACATAATTTTCACAAGACTTTCTCTCATAACTCATTCATTTTGACAGCTACTTTTCAGAAGAAACTATCAGACAAATGTACTGTTCGTGTAAAAGTAACTAAGCTGGAGGCAAAACCACCACTAAAAGAAAGCTGCTTTTTTATACTCAGTGGTAACCCAAGCTACCGGTTCTGGTGGCTCACTCAAGGTCATAAAGCCCCATGAGAATTTCCTTTAACAGCGCTAAGCTGATGTTTATCTGTTTGGCCAACAAGTGTTTCATGTAAAGAACCCATTCAACAATAATGCAGTTGAATGGAGCTCATGGTATTATTATCGCCATTGCTTATCACCTTTGCTGAGCACGGTACACTTGTTATTCCTTTTCAACTTATAGGCTGGGTGGAGAGTCTTTTCACAACAATAAAAAAATTCTCATTGTACCAATAAGATGATTTACATTTATCAAATGGAGGCCGATTTTTTGCTTGATTATTATAAGCCTGGTTTCTTTTGAACTTAAAGCTCACACTGTTTGGGCTAAATGAAAACATAAAACACAATGGCACCGCATAAGGACTTTCTTTAGAAAGCAAATAAATACATTTTTGTACAATCTTAATTTCCAAAAAAGGTGGGCTTTTTCATAAGATGCAATAAAAACAAGAATGTGTGATTGAAAGTCTTCTTTACCTGATAAAAGTTTTGCAATGTTTTCACTTAAATGTATTTTGTAAATATGAACAAATTTAGAATTTGACACCTGCAACACACTCAGATAAAGCTGGAAGAGAGGCATGTTTCCCACTGTGTTGTCAACTTTCCTTTTAAATACACTGATTAGCCACTTGGGAACTGAGGAGACTAACTGCTGCAGTCCTGCAAGTGGAGAGGAGCATCATTCTTGCTTGATAAAAGACTTGATAAAGAAGAAGCTCGATACATTTTCAACTGGAGACAGATCTAGCCTGCAGACAAGCCAGTCAAGCACACTTTCTCTACAAAGCCACTCTGTTGTAGCATGTGCAGAGTAAAGCCTGGCATTGTCTTACTGAAATAGCCATGGACTTCCTGGGAAAAGATACTGCTTTGATATGTCTACAAATTCCTAAAAAATGCCTCTGTGTCAATGGGATATTCACACCCATGCCATGGGCTCTGATGCCCTCTTACCATGACATATGTTGCCCCATTTTGCTGATAAAAGTCTGAATGGTCAGTTTCAATAATAAGCTGAAAGGTGGACTCCTGTGACCACAGCACATGTTTCCACTTACTTTCGTATCATCTGATTTTTAATATTTTTAGTCTGGTCTTTAAAATTCTTAAATGAGAAATTAATGTCATTTAATCGGCGTAATCTAATTTGTTCCAGCAAAAATTAGTGGGGACTGGATTTTAGCACAGTGAGCTTTGCATTAAGTTATAGTGTCAGTGCATTTACCTCCTTCATGTTATTAAGATAATGAAACTACAACACAGATCAACGTATTTACGGTCATTTCTGTATCTATGCTCAGCCCTTTAAACTACAGTCTTATTATTCAGTTATTACTCTTCAGACTCACTCTTCAGTAACTACTATAAGTGATTCAGTGAAACAAATATGCAATGTCATTATAAAAGTGATGAATTGAAACGTAGCCCCACATACAGGCAAAATTAATATAAGTATATTTCATAATGTATTTGTTTATGTTGCACTTATTTAAGTGTGGTACAGTTGTTTATCCAGTAAAAAAGATGTGCCCAAGTTGACCAAATGAATTGTGTCAATTGTGTTGAGCCATAGAAAATAACCACAGTCCAAAGATTAAGTGTAAAGAATCCACATTTATTCAGGTTTTGTAGTGGCATGGTTTATCAAATTGCACAAATCTGGTTGCACCAGTGGACCTTTAAGAAATAGAGGGTACAAGGCACTGTGACAAAAGCTGTTACAAATCTCTCTGCTTAGTCTGTCATATGCAGGAAACAGAGAATTCTAAAGCTTATCACAACTGCTCTGTCCTCAAGAACATTGCAAATGAGTAGCTTTTGTTGCACCATGAGTGTGTTTCAAAAAATGCAGCAAACTATTGGCAGTGCTATTAGGGGAGTGACCATTGTTCAAACAATTTGCTTCATTTTTTTAACATGTTTCTTAACACTGAGCAACAGACCCTTGTCAGGGTGACAGTGAAAGAATGCGAGCTACCTGCTTTGTCTCTCTCTTTGGCTGCTTTTTTCTTTGCTTTCTTTACATCTGCCAAAGACAGGGCTTCACTCTGGAAGAACTTTTCAGAGAAGAAAGAGCAAAAGCTGAAGAGAATACTCTAGACCTGATATACCTTCTCTGTAGACTTAGAGCAACCACTGACTTTATGCTGCAAAGAGTAGCTTGCTATAGGTCAGCAGATATTTTAGGAATACAAACAACATGGTCCAAAAATGAAGAAGGGAAGGGTTGCTGAGTAAAAAGATGAGACTCTTTTGGGCAGTTAATGAAAAATGTTTCTGAGCGAAGATTATTGAGGATGGAGCTGAGATTTCGGTATGGGGAGTATGAAAGGACTTAGAGGCGGCGTCCACTGGATACAACAGTGGAACGGGACATGGAGATTCCACTGCCACCTCCACTGTAACCGCCACTGATGCTGCCACCATAACCGCCACCATAACCGCCACCGATGCCGCCACCGATGCTGCTGCCAAAGCCGCCACCCAGGCCAATTCCAGATCCACCACCCAGGCCAAAGCCACCTCCACCGGCACTGCCACCATAACCGAAACCACCGCCCATTCCAGCACCTGCAAAAAACAAAAACAAAACAGCTTTAGAGGTCTGTACTGTCACTGCTTGGTGATCAAACAATATCAGTAATGGTTGACTTACCTCCACCACTGGAGCTCTCCTGAATGTGAATGGTTGCACTTCCGCCACCAGTGGCAATCCTACACACATTTTTACACAGTTTAGATGTTTGCATTTTATTCAGTTTAGAGACAAAAACTACATACAAATACACAAATAGCCCTATTGTTAATATGAAATGGGCTAACCTGGTCTCCTCTCCTTCCAGGAGTTTCCTGTAGGTGGCGATCTCAATGTCCAGGGCAAGCTTGACGTTCATCAGTTCCTGGTATTCACGCACTTGCCGTGCCATGTCCTGCTTGGCTCTCTGCAGGGCCTCCTCCAGTTCCTTAATGCGGAGTTTGGCATCTTTTACTGCCAATTCTCCTCGTTCCTCTGCCTCTGCAATCTGAGTCTCCAGGTTGGCACGCTAGCAAAATGAAAGACAAAAAACGTAAACCAGAGTGTTTGTGGCTAGCTGCAATCTCATGCAGAGGTAGAATTTCTTGAAAGGGACTAGACTTTAAACTACAGTTGGACGAAGCATCTCATTCTGAAAGGCTACTAGAACATCTTTGTTTGGAATTCAGCATAACAGCTCACCTGTCCCTTAACAGCTTCAATTTCATTCTGGAGTCGGCTGATCATGCGGTTGAGCTCTGCAATCTCAGCCTTGGTGTTGCGAAGGTCATCTCCATATTGGCCAGCAGATGTCTGCATCTCTTCAAACTGGAAAATGAGATCAAGATAATTGCAGTTAGTCAGTGTAATTCACTGGCATGTAACACAGCAGATATTTTCTTTCCCAGATTTCAAAGCAGATATTTTTACCTTCTGTTTGTACCACGTCTCAGCCTCTGCACGACTGCGGTTGGCGATGTCCTCATACTGAGCACGGACTTCAGCCACGATGGAATCCATATCCAGGTTGCGGCTGTTGTCCATCTCCACAATGACTGATGTATCTTTGATCTGTCCCTGAAGCTCACGCAGCTCCTGAAAGTGTAGGATAGCAGTGAAAATCACTGTGTAACACCCGAGACCACAGACCACATCACAGTGAAAAAGTAATTGGATCACGTACCTCCTCATAGATGGCCCTGAGGAAGTTGATCTCATCTTGAAGTGCATCAACTTTAGCCTCAAGCTCAATTTTGTTCATGTAGGCGCCATCAACATCCTGTTGGAAGATTAGTATGGTTTAGGATGCTGGGTTACCTTTACAGATGAACATCTGCAAATATAATAGTATACAGTATATGAGAATTGCTGTTGTTGTAGTTCCAGAAAAAAGACTAAAAGCTCCTACCTTCTTCAGCAGAACAAATTCATTCTCCACAGCAGCACGTTTGTTGATTTCATCCTCATATCTGCAAGGGTAGAAACAATTTAAAACACTTGCACTTGCCAGAATTGCATCATTCACAAGTCACAGATTTCTCTTGGCTAAGTGACTCACTTGTTCTTGAAGTCCTCCACCAGTCCCTGCATGTTCTTCAGCTCCCCCTCCAGCTTGACCTTCTCATTTCCAAGACCATCCAGCTGTCTGCGCAAGTTGGCGATGTAAGCCTCGAACATGGCATCGATGTTAGAACGGGTTGTGGTCTGTTCCTGAAGGAGACTCCACTTGGTCTCAAGCATCTTGTTCTGTTGCTCCAGGAAACGTACCTACAGGAGTGGCAAACAGATAGGATCTTATCTAAGCTGATGAGGTCCATTGAGAAGTGCTGCAAAATGGTATACAACTGTTTTGCATGCATCATACATGCATGCATCATATAACAGATTTTCTTAAAATCTGTATAAAATGGAGGGATCACAATGTTCTTAGAAGGTTTCTGGTAGGAAAATGAAAGGGTATTTCCACTGCATGTTAATACTTGTTTTATCACAACTATAATTAACCAATCATCTTGGAGATATATTAGCATAATCACCACCTTTCTGTTGAGTGCTTGTGGCAGTGAAGAGTTATTACTGCCCTGAGGCAGTGGCAGTGCTCTGGTATCTTTCGTAAAAGTCTTATTAGCACGTTCCACGTTTGAGGTCATGAAACCTTGCCTACTAATGCCACTGCAATATGTTCCATCTATGCGTATGCTTTGGTGCAGGTTCTCAGAAGATTCTTTGCCATCAAATTAGTTTGGCAAAGCCCCTCAAAGAATACTGGCAACCCTACTGGCATGCCTGAACAAGTATGGTGGGACACACCTTGTCCCCTGGGTATGTATGTATGAGTCACTCCCTGATATTGATTCCTACTATACAATTACAGTAGATCTGGGTGTGCATAGCTGCAGAAATGGTGTCTTTGAACTTAGATAAAGCAAGTTTAATTCAGGCTTCTTCTTAACTGGCTTTTATGCTTTTGTGAAAAAAGCTTCACACTGCTTTTGCACTGACCACAATTATATGAAAATTGATCCTATGAGAACTATAGAAAAAGGATGAAAAGGATGCAGCACCTTTCTGTCTGAGCTGACATAGCATTTAACAGACAAGGTGTGGCTAGAAGTTAATTCTCCCAAGAGGAAACAACACCCAAGTATTGATCACATATCATTGTTTGTGAGCTATATGACCTATATGACTGCGCTTCTTGTAAAGAATATTGACTATTTCAGAACATTTTGATTAATTTCTGAATTCATGAAGCTGTTCACTTGCTATACTACACATTCACACACACAGTGCTGCCATGGGAATAGAGGGCTAACTTGATCTATGCCCTTATTTGGAAAGAACTAGCTGTAATTGGATCTGCTTGGGGTAAGGTTTCCAAATGCAAAACCCATTGACTACGGACTCCTCCTGTCAAAGAAAACCCCTCAAGGTGTATTTAAGCCATTATCAGCATAACAACTATGCACTTTGACCCTGCAAGACTAAACATCAATGATGTACAAACAGGGCCAAGTTAAAGCTGTTTTTAAAAAGCCATGACTATTTAAATTTAGATTTCTGCAAGCAGGTTAAGAGCTGTGAAATATTTAATGAGCACTTGCTCTGCTAAAGTGACAGCTAGGGCAGTCATTCGGAGATGTATGATTGACCAAGCTAAAGGGTTTAAAGAAAGTGTACTGCAGAGTTTGCTGATTGCTCTGCTCAAGTGAATCAGTTAATTACCAATTTTGCCAGATTTATTAGGGGTATTTGATCTAAAAAATCAGCAAATGGTGGTGGACTCTGGGCCTCATTGACTGGAACTTGCTTTTATTGCTTCTTTCCTTGCTTTAATGGTAATTCAAATAACTCTTAATGGAAAAGCCATCCCACTTTACTATAATTATCAAAAATGAAACATTTATGTAATTACAGCAGTGAAACATTTAGACCACGGTCTACCAGGGGTTTCTTACAAAATACAAGTACATTTGCAAACAGTCTGCTCCACATGAAAGAAGATAAACCCACCTTGTCGATGAAGGAGGCGAAGCGGTTGTTAAGGGTCTTGATCTGTTCTTTCTCCTGTGTGCGGACAACCTGGATGTTGGGGTCGATTTCCAGGTTGAGGGGCTGAAGGAGGCTTGGGTTGACAGTGACAGCTGTGATGGGAGGTGCAATGAAGCCAGCACCACCACCACCAAACCCTCCACCACTGCCGAACCCTAAACCTCCACCAAACCCTGCACCACCGCCGTAACTTGAACCACCGCCAAACCCTGCACCACTGCCATACCCAGCTCCACCGCCAAACCCAGCTCCACCGCCAAACCCAGCTCCACTGCTTACGCCAACGCTACTTCCAAGACCCATGCTGCTCACACTGTAGCTGATGCTAGAGCCACCGCCACCGCCACCACTGCCAAGGCCGAAACCAGAGCGACGGACACCGCCCAAGCTCATCCTGGAGCCTGCGGGTGCAGCCGAGGCTGAGCGGCTGGAGAAGGTTCTTCTGATGTTGCCACCTCCTTGGCCGCCAATGCTAAAGCTGCTGCTGGTAATACTCATGGTTGTCTTGGAGGAGAGGGTGCGGACAGAGAAAGAGCAGAGAGGACTGGAGCAGGTGAGCTCACTAAGAGGTGACTAGAATCCCTCTGAGTGCCTTCTCTGAAGAGGAGAACAGCTTTTAAAGACCTCAGAGGGGAGGGATTAGCCCAGCCCTTGCCCACTCTGCCTCAGGGACATCCTCCCCCTACATCACCTGAGCAGCTACCGCCCATCCTGTCGGACAGGTAGAGTAAGAGAAATTCTGTAAGGGGAGATGGTTTCAGTACAAGCCTTATACACCAGAGAAAGTTTAAGGAAGGGAAAAGGTCAGTCAAATTCTAATGCAAATTACCCTCCATGCAACCTTTCCAAGTGTGAAATTTACAGCTAGTTTGTACATATGGGTCGCCCACATTCCAATGTAATTGATACATTCAGGATCAGTTCCACACCTGCCAGGGCATACATTGTAAAGTGCGTTGGCATGTATATTTCATGAAGCTGAGATATGCTGAGCTCACTGTTTGCTTTGGACAACAGGCTGGTGGCAGGCATTTGGAATAGGGTAATATTTGATGAAGGGTTTCAAAATAGTCCTACTGCATGCACCCTGACCTCTCACCATAAAGGCTATTGTCATTCACTGGCTCTTGTGTCCAGCAAGACAAACAGGCCTCTGTTCCTAACATTCACTTCTACCATGCATACCAGGCTATTTACAGCTTTACAGAGTGGGTGCGTGATTATGCTTTGAGTAAAAGTTGATATTTACATTTGGCAAATGGACATTTATCATGTTACACATGTAACATAGCTGTGGGAGTCTTGGCCAAAGTGTGGTGTAATTGTGCAGGTGGGGAATCCCAGCCTACTGCAAAGAGAGCAGTCGTGTTAGCCACCACACTACACCAAACATTTCAACAACATTTCAAGACACTTGATGTGCAAGATCTTTAAACACCTGCAGCACTAAAGTGACCATAAAACAGCAAACTATGACACTTTTGAACCATCCATCCATCCATTTTCTAAACTGCTGCACCACATTTCGGGTCAGGAGCCAATCCCAGCTGACTACAGGCCCAAGGCAGGGTACACCTAGAACAGGAGGCCAACCCATCACCTGGCAACACATAGACAATCATTGGCACACACACTCACACCTACAGGCAATTTAGAGTAGCCAGTCAATCTACTGGTAAGCGGGAGAAAATTGGAGGAAACCTACACCAACATGGGAAGAGCTTCAAACTCCGCGCAATATAGGGGGATCAAACCCAGGACCTTCTTCCTGTGAAGCGAAAGTTGCTAACCACTGCGCCATCATGCTGTGCCCTTTTTGACCCATTTCATTTATTTCTGTGGTGATTGTGTGTTTTCAAATGAAACTGGCTAAACTGCAAACTGCAGGCTGAATATTCAGTCTGTACGTTTTGAAGAGCTACTATGAAACTGTAATATTGTTATAAGTGTGATTGATAAGATTTGATATGTAGTCCCACTTTTGCGCCCATGCAGTTTAAAGGAAACTCAAATGTCCAACAATTAGGGAACCTTGCAAAAAACGAAATCATACATGGTTCAAATGTAAAGTCATTACACATAAAAAACATCAATTACTTCAACACAAAATAAGTCAACATAAAGAGGACAGCTCTAAAGGTGACACATTTTAATTATGATATTTTTCCATGCATGGTGCCTGTGGTGAAAACAAGCACAGTTGTTGGCAAACTTATATGTTTAATTAATGTGGTTGAACATCCAAGGTGTGCAAAATAGTTTTAACTGAGCACACTTTTAGTTCTAAAGAATTTTGACTTTAAACGAAGCACAGTTGTGGTCATGTAACAGAGCATGGGCGTGCCCTGTAGAACAATGTGCATGTTGTTACTGTACACGTCCATAGATGGCATTATCCAACAGCGTGTACCGGCCTGTTGTTCTGTGACTGTGAGAGTGTCTTGTTCCTCTCTTCATGACTATGACTAATGTTTTGGCCAGCTCATTTGAGACTGAAACACAAAATGAGAGAGAGACCAACTTTATTAAAGATTTATTAGCAAAAACCTCCCCTTTTACTGGAATTTCCGAAAATACAATTTAACATCTTAAACTGGCCCTGTAATGTGGGCCAACACTTCCTCACTCCTTTGACACACAACTTCCATATTAATTTAAAAATAGTTTCTGTACACTTCTTGCTAATTAACATTATAATAATACAATACACTTAATAGCTGAATAATAAGTGACTATAAATCATGACTGTTAAATGAGTAATGCATCGCATTCCCAGAAATGGATTAAAGCTCCTCTTGACCTAAATTGCAGTACTAATCGTGAATAACCACTGAAAACTCATTTTAGTTAAGGATTTGGCTTAATCTATGTCTGGGAAACTTGCTTTTAAGAGGCTATATCAGCCTATGCACATGTTCTGTTCACACCCTGTCATTCTCTTTTTGGAACAGTGAACACTGAAAACTTCGCTTTGAATTTCCTTAATTCAGATGTGTAAACTTGCACAATATACAGTAAATGTATTTTTTTTGACAGTAACTGTGTTAATATAGTGTATTACAAAACAGTTGTAAATGTTTCAGTCAAGAAAATTTAAAGCATGAAGCTTGGTATGTGTTGTATTATATATGTGTACTTTGAATTAACACTGAATAACTTCACAAGAACATTGACTAGCTAGTTATTTTTATTAAAATGGCACCCATCAGGGGGTCGAATATTTTATGTGAACAGTACGTTCTTAAAGTTGATGTGCTGGAAGCAGGAAAAATGGGTGAAAGGATCTGAACCAAGAGCCATGACAAGAGCCTTATTGTGATGGCTAGACGAATGAGTCAGAGCAAAACAGCTGGTGAGGGTTCCAGGTATGCAGTATTTAGTACCTAACAAAAATGATCCAAGAAAGGACAACTGTTGAGTTAGTGGCTGAGGCCAAAATTGAAATCTGAAGAGTTTGAAGTCAACACCTTCGACTCTTTGTCATGTTCCTCAAACCATTCCTGAACAATTTTGTAGTGCGGCAGGTTACATTATCCAGATAAAACAACAATGCATATACAAAGCCCATTTAAGGAGGTGAAAATTGTGACAATTTGTAAAATGCAATAAAAGAATAATCTGTAAACTGTTAATTTTCTTATTTAACTTACAGAAGTGCAGCGTATCTTTTTCCAATGTTTTCAATGACCAATTAAAATGTATTTTGTAAATATGAATACATTTAGAATTGAATGTCTGCAGCACACTTCAAAAAGTTGGGGCATCACATTTCCTTCTAATGATACTTTCGAATTCTTTGCAGTTTTGCAAGTGGATGTTTTTGCTTATTCTTGCTTAACAAATAGTCAGTTACAGTAAGAATACAAATACAAAGGTACAAGAGCTTCTCAACAGTCTGTAGTTGTCTTTCCTGATTCTGATTCTAATCTATTTTTTAAAATAGGAAACAGCTTTGGACTACTATCAGGCCACTCAAGCCCATGCAGTCTGTGTCTGTGAAGCTACACTGTTGTAACGTGCAGAATGAGGCCTGGCTGCATCTTGCTGAAGTAGCCATGGACTGCCCAAGAAAAGACATTGCCTTAACGGCAGCATATGTCTCTCTAAAATCCCAGTATGCAACTGCACATCAATGGTACCTTCACACATATGCATATCACATGCGGTGGGCACTAATGTACCTCTTCCATTACCATACCATTTGTTTACTTTTACTTGATCTTTTTTTTTAAACGTATTATTATTTTCTACAAAAACAACCTCACATGTGGATTCAACTTAGCACAGCACATTACCATTTTCAGTCTATTTAAATAATCTTAGGCCCAGAGAATTTCTTTACAGACCTGATGTTTGGCTTTTTCTTTGCATAACAGAGTTTCAGGTTGAATTTCTTGACTTGACTCTGTTAAGTGACAACAGTTTACGGAAGTCCTCCCAAGCCCATGCAGCTATGTTTATTGCAGTAGCATGGTGGTTTGTCCTGTAGGGCCTCTGAGGTGTCAAAGATCACACATGTGGTTTCTGGCCATGCCCTGCCCAGACTGAGATTTCTAAACCATCTCTGAGTCATCTCCAAACCACAGATCTTGTGGAGTGTTGCAGAATGAAAACTGGTAAATCAGAGACAAGGTCATAGGGACCCAAAGCTCAGTGATGCATGTAAGGAGTAAAGGCTAACCTGTCTTATCCAATTCCAAAGAGAAGCTCCTATTGCACAACATGCTAATGCTGACTCTGTTAGAAAGGGGTCAGAACACACAGTGCATTACAGTTAGAGCTGTTTCAGGGGACCTACAGGGACATACCAAGCAGGTGGTGTTAATGTTATGGCTGATCTGTGTATATTCTATATCAACCCAGTTATTACCAACATAAGTAACGCAAAGATAAAACTGTGTTGAAAAACATTTTTTCATAAGAAAGTGATGTATTGGCTTGAATCATGTAAATCCAGTGCATCAGTGTCTTTAAAATTTTTGTCTGAAAAGTCAATTTGTCATGAATCTCACGCTGCCTTTTGGAATGAAACCTGTCAGCCTAAGAGTTAATGAAGCGCTGGGATGTGTTTTAAGTCACCACAGGCCTGCATGACAGCGGCAGCTTTCTACTCTGTTTATGGCCCCCAGGGTCTCTTACACTCCAAAGGACTACAGGTCCATCGAGTTGTGTGAGTTCTTTGGTTTCATGGTTTTCCCTGAAGTGTTTTTCAGCAGCAAAAATGCACCTAACTGAAAACTGCAGTAGTAACTGTTACATAAAGAGTGAAACCAAGCCAGAATCTTCATGAATAGCGGTCTGATTGTGGGAAAGACCTCTGCTTTAGCGTTGCTAGATGCAGGGTTTTTATAATAGTTGTAGTAGTAGTAGGTTTATTGTCATTTTCACAGTATACACAGTAAAAACGAAACAACGTTCCTCCAGGTCCAACACAAAAGCAAGACAGACAGGAGCATTTACATTTATTCATTTGGCTGACGCTTTTATCCAAAGCGACTTCCAAGACGTGGAGCAGAGTAGTGGGACGGT
>JBBPDA010052780.1:0-13711 GCA_037974385.1 Arnoldichthys spilopterus
AACTACTGCACACCTGGAACCCTCCACAAGACCTGCTGCTCTGGAGACGCTCTGACTCTAGAACATCGACTTCAAGAACTGACTGTTCACCTGCTGCCTAATATATTCCACCCCCCTGACAAATGTCACTGTACTGAAATAAGTAGAGTCAGTGTTCCTCACTTCACCTGTCAGTAGTGCTAATTATGGTGTGTGTGTGTGTGTGTGTGTGTGTGTGTGCGCGCCTCACCCTCTTGCCCGTCCCACGGCCAACCGGTGGATGGCATTCACAGGCCTGTCTGACCGCACACAGCATGATCTCAATCAGAGCCGTCTCCTGCCTGTCTGTCAGAGCTACACACACACACGCAAACACACACACACACGCAAACACACACACACACGCAAACACACACACACACGCAAACACACAAACAAACACACACAAACATACCCAGGACAGAAGACACACACACACACACACACATATACACACACATACACACGCCACACAGAAAGGCACCAGTGGCCTGGGGATCGAACCCAGGGCCTTCTTGCTGTGAGGTGACTGCACTAACCGCTGCACCACTGTGCCGCCCTTTGTAATGTAACTGAATGAAGAGGGAGTGTAAAGAATTAAACAGGTGATGTATAACTTTTATTATTTCACACAATGATGTCTGTGACATTTATTAAAAAAGATTTGTTTTCATTCATTGTCCAAAATCAGCAACTGTACAAAAAGGAGGGTACGTTATGTTCTTTAAAAAAATGCTACCTCTGAATACAGTGCTTACACAAGCGAACAGATTAAACTGAAAAGGTCTGTGTGTGTGTGTGTGTGTGTGTGTGTCAATCAGCTTTAACAGTTTTAAGAGTCACATTCGCATTTGTTAGATTTTACAATAATGCTGTTAAAATGCAACATGAATATGCACATATATGAATATTCATTAGCCGCATAAACGAGTACCTTACCTTTCCTGTTGATTCATTCCAGTGCAAATATTCAAAACTAGGAAATTCTGAAAGAATGTCACAATATAAAGTATAAAATCACTTGCAAGGCTCAACATCGTAACTGGCCTTGCTTGAACATTAAATCAGCAAAACTGTGCAAAAATCAGACTGAATCTGTCGGAGAACGGGCACAGTCTTCATTCAGTACCTGCCCTAAAGTCCCAGCAAACAGAAATGAAGTGAAATGTGTCGTTTGTATGGGACAGTTTGGCAAATGGTGCAACAGAAAATGAAGACAAAGCTACGGAAGTGCGAGGTTTTGTTTTGTTACGCATCCTAATGAACGGAGAATTAAAATGCACTTCCACTATCAGCCACCAGGGGAAGACTTTAGCCTAGAGCGTCACTGAAGCATGGGTGTCCAGATCTGGTCCTGAAGGGCCGGTGCCCAGCACAGCTTGTTGACCTCCCTGCTCAAACACATCTGAGGGGGAACTACCAAACTGTGCTGGACACCAACCCTCCAGGATCAGATTTGGCCGCCGCGGTCCTAAAGGGACTAAGGTTCGTGTTCCATATTATGAGCCACATCACAGGAGGTTTATCCCTCTGCTTCACATCAACGTTCTAATCAAAGTGACATACACAGCAACATAAAACACAAAATCTGACAGAACATGGGTTCTAGGTACGCAAATCATGACAGACCCCTCAGAAGGCAATAAATAGACACAGTGGTACAGTGCACCACTTAAAAATGACAAATGTGCTCTTGTAAACATACAGATGAAAAAAACCTATACACTGTATAACTGAATTGAGCCCTTGCAGTTCATAACACTAAACGACCTGGATACACTAAGGAGACGCGAGAGTTCATTACATAAAGATGGTTCATGAAATACTGAAACAGAAGGTTCCAACAACTTGTTCACCATTGGTCCATGTTTTTGCACATGTTCTCTCTCCAACATGACCTTGCTGCGTCTAAAACGAATACCTTGGAGTATCCAGGCCTATTCCTATCTCTTGCAGGCTGCAGGTTTTGTCTGCCATGTCTGAAACCTTTTCCACCGAAGAGACCCTGACCAGCCCCCCAAGCACAGACCCTGTAGCCGGTGGACCCACGACAAGGAGAGGCAGAAGACGAGTGTGTGGAAGGCCTGAGCTGATCATGTGTGAGCCAAGTGCAGCTCCTCCAATCCATGCTTTCCCAGGTGATATCTCGCCAGGTCCTTTCTGGTCACCAGGCCCACAACCTGAACACAAAGACGCAGGACACTGTAAGGAAAGTGCACTGGTAGGCAGTGAGTGGTCTAAATTTTACATGCAGACCTGGGTTCATTTGGTTGCCTGACTGGTATTGGATCAAGTGTCACAGAGCGGATTCATGCAGGATAAAAAAATCCCTCCACAATTATTACTGACAGACTGTTATTACATACCATGCAGAATCATACTGGATTAAAACCACTCCACTGTAATACATTGGATTAAATCACATGTATCCCTGTCAGACTAAAAACTACACGCAGTACAGATGAATGATTTTATTCTAGTATGAATCTGCAGGATGTCATTTTTAAAACAAATTCATACTGTATTAACGTCACTCTCTGATTATTACTGTCAGACTGTAAAATTTACACACACTACAAATTCATACTGTATTAACATCACTCTCTGATTATTACAGTCAGACTGTAAAATCTACACAGGTTGCAGATTCATACTGGATCAAAATCACTCCACAATGATTACTGTCAGACCATAAAATCTACACACACTACAAATTCATACTGTATTAACATCACTCCCTGATTATTATGGTCAGACTGTAAAATCTAAACGTGTCGCAGATTCATACTGGATCAAAATCACTGCACAATAATCACGGTCAGACTGTAAAATCTACACATCACAGATTCATACTGGATCAAAACCACCCCACAATGTCTAATGTCAAACTACAAAACCTGCACACACTACAGATTCATACTGGATAAATGTCACATCATCGATAATTACTGTGTAAAATGCATTGTCGATTCATGCTGGATTACAAACTAAATTACACAATGGTCAAGGGTAAAGTTAATCCAGCTGCACTGGACATAACGCAGGATGTCAGGCTTACATTTAGATAATGGAAAATAAATGAATGGGTTCTGGTGAGGAAACATTACTACAGCGGTCACTCCACAATATCACATGCACAGTAAGTATCCAGTAAACCCGGAAAAGTGTGGATGGGTTCCGTTTAAAAATGAGATCTGTAGACTAATGTGGCCTGAATGGATGCGACGCTGCTTGCTGTGATTCTTACCCTGTTCTCATCGTCAACCACCACCAAGTGTCTGAGACCCAGCGCCCGGAATAACTTAAACACACGAGGGAGAGAGGTCTCCTGAGGACACAACACAAGCAACACTTTCAGCAAACTCTGATTTCACAAGTTTTTGTAGTTGAGTCCACACTGCACAGTAAAGCTGGAGTTAAAGCGTCAAAAAGGCTTACAGTGACCGGACACTTCAGGCAAACGTGATCTTACCTGAGAACGGACATGATGAAACTAATCGGTAAACTCTACCACTAGCCACACTAGCGTTCGTTTGCTCTTAGGGCCCAGGGATGTAAAAAACAAAAAAAGACATCTGCATATTTGATGTCTAACAAACGGAAGTATGAACATGCCTTTGCCATTTATTAATTGTTGTGAAAATATCTTTTGCACACAGCTGTTTTACCAACTTTTTGTGGGCAGTGGAGGCCTAGTGGTTAGGACGCTGAAGGAACCTGAAGGTTGTAGGTTCGAGTCCCGGCCCAGGCACTACTGAGGTTCCCTTGAGCACCACACTGCTCTCCGGGCGCTGTTGGTAGCTGCCCGCTGCTCCACGTGTGCACGTGTGATGGGTTAAACGCAGAGGTCACATTTGGTTGTGGTGCTTGAGTGTGTTCACAATGACAAATGGTCACTTTCAATGTACACTATTTCACAAGCAAGTTGGCAGAAATGCATTGTCGTAGACTTTTGCCCGTTAGCATTAGCATACTTTCACTCATGATTTCTGTACTAACTCAAGTTATTTTCTCTCCTAGTAATTTCAAAACGTTTGCATGTTTGATGGGCTAAATACAAAGGTCACATTTCGTTGTGCTGCACTTTGGCTGTGCGAGATTGAGTGCGTTCGCAGTCGCAAAATAAGTCGTTTTCATTCAAAAAACAATTTCACTGAAAAAAAATAACAAACAGGTGACTTTCACTTATATCACAAAATATTCTCCCATAATTCAAGGGGCAGTTGCTGTGCTCAAGCAGAATACATGTGGAATATGCTAGTAAAGAATATTTACAAAGTAGCGATAAAGCAGTTAGCTACAGCAGCCCCAACGACCATCACGAGTCACCAGCTTTAGTTTGCGAATCACTGGTTTGGAAACCGTATGGTTCTGGGGACACTTCAAAATTGATGCTGAGCGCCCCCTTGTGGAGTTAGGAGACATAACATTGAATTAGTAATCTGGCATTTACAGTAGACTGTATCCTTCATGTGTAATTTGCCATATAATGTAAAGTTTTTTTTTTACAATAATATAACAATTTGCCAGTGTTTGGAAGCTAATTTTAATCCTTGACGCCAGGTTACTCATGGGACGCACTTGTGGCACGGTGTAAGGTGTAGGGTTCATAAACTCCGTCAGGTCCATCATACACTCCCTCTCGTCCTGAGACACATGGATGGACTGGATGGGAGGAAAACGAGGATATGCATCTCTGAAGTCCTTCAGCTGCAGCTTGCGCTGGCTTAGGCGTGAGCGAGCCCTCTCCACAAACACCTACAACACACAGAAATGCAAAACAGTAACACAAGTAGAAACGCAATACAAGTGCAACACAGTAGGGCGGCTTCTTTAATATACTGTCGATGTTGGCGAGTGTCGACGTGTCTTCAAGGAGAGGTCAGAATTACACCGTGAAGTAATTTTAAAAGTTTTATTAGAGAGAGCGAGAGAGAGCGAGAGAGAGCGAGAGAGAGCGAGAGCGAGAGCGAGAGAGCGAGAGGTGTCTTAACTAGAAACAAAGTGTCCCCCAAAGATTTGGGATCCCATAGACTCAGAGAAAAGCAAAGTAAGACAAAGTGAGCGAGGTAGTGAGAGCGAGTGAGCGAGAGAGAGCGAGTGATAGAGAGAGAGAGCGAGAGAGAGAGAGAGAGAGAGAGAGAGAGAGAAAAGAAGGGAAGCAGGCAGAATCACAGGCCTCAGAGCAAGTCTGAACCTCTGAATGTATGAATCTCTTGCTCAAAAAGCCCATCTTATAGCAGATTTAGGTGGAACCAGTTTCAACCAGTTGTGACCTCAGTAGCCACAAGTCTGGACTCAGACGGACGTATCGTTGACGAGATGAACCTTATAAAGTAGAGTAAAGTTGAGCTAATGCGCTACGTGCATGTTTATCATCACTATGTGTGTGTGCGAATCATTTTAGTTAATTTTTGTGCGTCAAATGAGTCACTGGCGTCAGTGTGATCTGGCCTTGGTTGATGATTACGCGCAGTAAAGACGTGTATTCTGAAATCATCTCAGTTTGAAGGCGGTCAAGATGATCTAAAGTTTGGTCAAATAGTCTTAGAGTTTTAAAGCTGAGTGTCCGAATTCAGGCCAAACACCACTGTTGTATAAGAACGGTTGCAAAGTGCTACTCATTTGTTTTTCTAGCACATTTCTCATGCTGGGAACCCAACTGAGACTGGCATCTCACTCTCAGTTGGACCTTGTTTATATCTGATTAAAAACATGAGAACAAACAAGTAAAGATAATAAGCAAACAAGCTACAAATGAAATATTCATACTTTGGATATTAATAGCCAAAACAAACCCAGAGATTCATGTAAACACGGTCGCATGAAATAGTGTGTTAAAATCATAGAAAAACATAAGTGCTGCTGTTCTAAGAGCCATTCTGCATTAACCCTTTAGTGTTCTGGCCACTTATTTGGTCAAGCCAGTTTTGCGTCCCTTGCTTAACTCACCTGATTGTTCCATCACTGCCACTTGGGTTAAGTCAGTTATGGCAATACGTCATGCCAGTTGCAGGTGGTTCTGTTGCACTAACACACATTTTGAGGACGTTTTACGGATTTTTTTACGAAGCTTTACAGGAATCCAAGAATTTTATTTGATTTTTACGCATTTGTTTATGTATTCAGATCATTACAATAAAGAGAAATCTCCACCTTTTGATAGATGCTTAAAAAACGTGAATAATCATTTAAACATTAGTATTTTTGCAACAATTTAATATAAAATGCAAAGAAAAAAATATGGCTTTTTTCCTGGTGTGGCCATTAAAGGAACAATCTGGCAGAAATGAGATTTGACCATTTTCCTTTTGACAGTGTAGTTATTAGATAAGACATGCTTGGGGTTTGCTTCTTTAGTTCAACACTGGAGCTATGAGGTTACAGTTGCTTACAAACACTAAAAGTGAATAGTCACCCAGTTTTTTTTGCTGTAAACACATGCTCAAAAGCTCTCCCACCCACTGGAACCACACCCAGCTCTTCATTAATGTGGTGCAGACTTGCTGATGTGATTTAGGACCCAGTACAAGGTACCATGAGCAATAAAATTGATTAAAATTGTGTGTACCTGAACAGGAATTTTGTGACCATAACATCATAACTATGGAGAAATCTGATCCGAGATCAGTTTTCTCCAGCCCTGTTTTATAGTTTCTAGCAAGTCAAACTGTCTCATAAACCACATCAACCACTGTTTCACCTTAAAATGTGTTTAAGTGTAGTAAATTCTTGTGGTTTGAGGTTTTGATGGATTTTTTTAGACAATCTGGGTGACTATTGACTACTAGTGTTATGTACGTTATCCCTGTAACATAAGTGCAGAAGTGAAGATTTGGACTCCAAACATGGCTGATCAGCTACTAAATTCATGATATAAGAACTACATCCATATATTCGTTGTGCACCCTTGATACAGATGATTACAGGAAGGTTAGGACAACATTATTTACCTTGTGTTTGAGCAGAACAATGAGCTGGGAACGGAGGATGAGTCCACAGAGTTTCCCAGGCTGTTAAAACAAACCAAAAAGGATAAACAGGCCCAATAGAACATTCTGGATGAAAAGACACACTAACAACACACTGCACCAATCTGAACAGGCCAAAACCAAGAACACTGACGTACCTCCTCGCTGGCGGCCGCCTGAATGATCACAGGAAAACCGTTGTGATTGGTAGATGTGTTGCTAAGGACATCCACAATGGTGCCCACCTTTTCCATTCGATTGAAGCAGGTGACTGGAGAGCTCATGACCTCTCTGTGGGATGAAGAACAAAAAAAATCCTTAATCTTCAGCACCTTCACAGCCTTAAAGTTAAAAGTCAAACTATTTTAATGTTTGGTGTGTAACGTATCTTTCTTTAGACTTCACTGCAGCTGCAGGTTAGGGATTGAACCACAAGCTACAACGTAGCAAATAAATTGAGCTAATTTAGTTCATCATCACTGGAAGCGTAGGAACACTTCTATATAGCATCTCTAAATAAACAGGGCACTCACTTCCGCCTGATCGTCCAGCTATTAAGCGAAAACCGGACTCATTTCAGACTAAAATTACCTACTGATCCTAGGGGTTCACATAGTTTTTCCAGTCGTAAATTTGTAATACTGGATCAATTTTCGGAACACAGAAAAATGAGATGGCCCACTACAAAATAATGAAAATCTAAGACCCCTTTACTGGTGATCTAGAGAGAAAACAAGTCCTAAAAAAGAATAAGGGGTGAATTACCTGGCTGTCAGCCAGTGAGAAGTGGCAGGGGCCTCCCAGTGGAGGAAGGGAACACTCTGTAGCTTAATGTGCACATCATAAAGGCCCTGAAAACAAACATTTCCCAGACAAACAAATCAAATAATCTGACGCACATGCATTTGGCATTTTGGCACCACTAATCGAGGTTAGCACTCATCAAAACCACTTGCAAACTGGAGGAGTAAGACGTATAAAATACTTTCGCACGCATTCAAAACAGTGGTGGGAATCTTGTGGACCTTACTTCGATAAAATAGTCACCCACGATCTTGGCGGTCATCAGCACCAGCATGATTGGGAGACCATACGTAACGTTTCCTGTAGCTTCCACCAAAATGACGGTGAGACTCAGTGTCATTCGAACAATGCCACCTGCATCATAAAACGAGCACAAAATGTTGTGAGGCCACTTTGTCAGCTGATGTGAAAGAGACGCTTCTTCCATGAAGTCATGGGACCCAAAAACCCCAAAAAGGACCAGACAACATTCCAGCTGTTTCCTAACAACATATGACTTTAAACGATATAATCACTCACCGAGTTGAGCTGCAGCGCCCATTAGGGCATACTTCCCAGGATCTGCCCAAATCTAACAAAACAAAAATTATCAGCAAAGTCCCAAGTCAAGAAAAGGCATAAAATCCAATTGACACAGTTATATTCTTATGTCAAATGGAGACACGGCATGTTTGGTATGTTCAGAATGCTTCGTTTGTTTGGCACCGGCGCTATAATGACAAATTAATGTCACACACAAAAAAAATATACAGTAGCAGACATGCTGAAGGCTGTATTTTGTACTTTTTCATCTTTGTAGACGAGATCACAGTGTCTTAAGCTCAACTCTCGACTAAATGACAAGACGCAAGTTTCCACTACTTTGTGGCTCCACAATCCATGGGAACTGTTGGGAACTGGTGCAAACTGACCGATTTGCTGGAGGTCATAAGGGGCAGCAGGATGCCGAAGAGCCGCCCCCATGCTGCGCCGATCAGCAGTGAAGGAATGAAGACTCCTGCAGAAACGGTCAGCCCGTACGTCCAGCAAGCCAGGAAGAAGTAGGTCAGGGTGAAGAGGCCGAGGGTATGTGGATTATAGGTTCCTGAGAAAGATCAAGTCAAATGTCAAGCGACACATCGAGTGGAGTCACTACCCCTGAGCAGGCAGACGCTAGAGCAGCTCACGGTTCTAAAGCATCTCCGCCTGAAGTCTCGGGACTCGCGATGATGTGGCACGAGTACGATTCGATTCATCGACTTCCAGGTTATTTTGATTTGTATTAATGAAAATACAGTGAATACACAAACGAAACTGAAAGTGGAAACTAGTGGAAAACGAAGAAGACACACCAGTGGACTATCCTTAAATGAGTAGAAGTGTTTATGAAGGGCTTTAAATTAGTTTAATGCAGTTTTCCCCCATTATACGCACCAAAAAAAATGGAACTAAACCCACTCTACGCACAATTTCATTGGTTTTGCTCAAATATCATTAGAAATTTTGCAAATCTCTGAACACAAATTGCATCATTTAGCAAAGTTAATTCACCTAGAAACGCTGGCCTTCAAAATACCATACTCTATCATACTCATGCTGCACCTGTGCAAACTCACTTAGAAGAACAACTAAATCATGTGTGAGAGTATAAGTGAGTTTAGGCAGGAGTTTCAGTGTTAGGCAAGAAGACGGAGGAGCAACAACACCGAGAAAGAGTGAGAGTAGAGCAACTTTGGTGGACCATGTAATCAATCATGGCCTAACCATGACTGAAGCTGGACAGTGCCTGCCCATTTCTAAATCCAACAAAGGAATTCGTTTCAGCATGGCGGTGGAAAGTGCAGACCACACAAGCATGCGACTCCAGGCAATGGGGGAGGCATGTGATGACCTCTATGCAGAAGGCTGCCAGGGATGGATCCACCGACCCTGGTGTTTTCCCCTCACTGCTTGGTCAGGGAGAACATGTGGAGGAGGTCCTCTGGTCTGACTAGTATCAATTTATTATAAAATTGCTAATAATGATGTTCACCATTAAAAAAATGAACTTAAACACTGACAAACCCTTTGTCTTATTGGTACAGACACAAATTTTTGGAATGATTCATATTTTATGTTTTTAATTTTATCCAAAAAAACAACCCAAAAAACCCAAAAAACTGTTAGAAATCAAATAGTACTTCAACAGATTAGAACGGATTCCGAAATGTCCCTATTAATGCAGTTAAACCATGCATTTTTACTTCCTCAAACCTATGCTGCGTGTTGGAGGAGTGTAATTAGATTTTCTTAGCAAGCCAACCACACCTTAAGACCAGGAATGCTTTACCAGAGTAGAAAGAACTACACTGAAAAACCACCTTGTTAAGCGAGAAAAAACAGCAGCCAATTCAAGACGATCACACGGAATTCTGAGTAACAGCAATACAGCCATACAGTACCAAACATGCTTTCAGAAGGCAGCACACTATAAGCACCAACGTGGTTAAAGATGGACTCCAGGACTTAAAGCTAACTGCTAGCTCCAAGAACACACAGGCAAAGGCCGGGCATTTGTGGTTGGACCACAGTGACAGTATACATATGTTGTGTAGACCAAATACAGCTTTGCCAGGAGAAGAATCCCATTCCAGCTGTGAAGCACTGTGGTGGAAATGTTGACGTTTTTGGTTGCTTTGTTTGCCTGTTACAATATGTTGAAAAAAAAATCTCCCGTTTCCATGGGGTGTACTTATTTTTTCACAGCTAATAGTTGTAACACTTTCACTAATTTACTTAAATTACATAAATTAAGCTAAATCTGTATAATTAGGTCTTTCAATGAGAGTACTAGTTTCATGGTAATCTGTTAGAAGTTAGCAGTTTTCACAGGCTTTGGATGATCACTCATGACGTCAAAGAACTTGACCACTCCAAAAACAACTGCTTGTATATCAACTGTGTCATTTTATCCAACTGTCCAACGCTTAAACTGCATTCTCTCAGTCCTTAAAATGACATAGTCGTATTATAAAATTTATATAGTCAGTGAGTTCGGTTTCCCTGCACTTATTAAAGACCAAAAAAATCATTGTTGACTGTATAATGCGGATGTTGCAGAGAGAGGTTACAGAACGACACGCCGGAATATTCCATTAACGAACAGGTTGAGTGGATTAAATTCATTAACATGCCTTATTTATGAGCACAAATGTCAGCCTAATCTAAGCGAGCATCATGTAACATCAATCGTCATGGGTTTCCACACCCAGCCCTGTGGCTGTGTGATGACTGAGCAAAACAGCAGAGGGCCATAGTATTTCGCTCAGCGCTGGGGGCCCTCCCACTTTCACACTCAGAGAACGCCATCGGTACCTGGGCCTGTCCAGGGTTTTGGCTCAGAGACCAATCAGAACACCGAAAGCAGACTTAATTAAAGGAGCAGCGCAGTCGATAATGCTAATGTTGCTAAGAAAGAATGAATGGAAGCCAGTAGTTCCTGATTAGCATTATTCAAATGAGATCATCCTGACTAGCTTCAGCTGTTAGCAACGTTAGTATGTATGGCTAAAATTATTTTTAAATGATTAATTATTAAACATTAGGCTATATAAATATCTCTATGTGACATGAGTTCTATTTTATTGTAGTTCCTGGGTACAAAGTGTGTTTCCCAATCTCTTATGTCTAAAACAAACAGGAAAGTTCCACAAAAACGTTGCGTCTGTGCTCAGGGCGGTGACATTTTGAAATGTATCCGTTTTCAAGAACATTCTCCAGTCACTTTAAAAGCTAAGTAGACTTCCAGAACATTCTGGAACTGTGAGAACTGTCGAGAACTTTCTAGAATAGTCCAGAATTTTCTGGAAACTTTTAGAACTTTCTAGGACTGTCCAGAAAAGATAAAAATGTGCCACTATAAATATGAAACCTTTGTGGTCATAAAAGCAAAGTTTACGATGAATATAGTGCTTTTACACAGGATTTAGACACAAGCAGCTGAAATATGACACTTAGAAGCCAGAAACATTGTCATTTTTTTTAGAAGAGGGGCTGGCTCAATGTGTCAGTTGCAAGGGTTTGTTGATGGGGGTGAGGGTTAAAATGTAAAGCTTTGTTACCAGGTGAGGTGTGGGGGTGGAGACAAATGTTAGCTTCAGGGCTATAATGGAGTGGGCTGGTGGTGGTAGTGGTGGTCTGCTTCTCAGATTCATGAAAATGATCCAGACTTTGGAGTTACATCTACCAATCAGGCAGGTTAACAAGGTAGATACTCTTTGGTGATTTCGCGAACAAGAGAGAAGGCAGACCTCCATGGCCTCCACCCTCCTTAAATCCCCTACTGCTTAAAATATGCCTTTAACAGAGTCAGTCTAGTGGGGAGAGCAGCATGAGAATTTAAAATGTATCCCCATCATGCAAACTACCTTTACCTTTGCTACTACATTCATTTTGGATTTATTATCTTTATATTTTTTAACCATAGTTAAGTCGGCAAATTGTCACTTAAAAGCGACTATTACAGCAGCCATTCCAGCAGCCAATCAAATCCCTCACAATGTCCTTCACTGGCACACTAAGAGCAATGGGACACACCAACACACCTGGGGGGTTATGGAACAGACTCCTCACGCTCCTCTCTGGGGTGTTGAAGAAAGCTGTTGCCATGGCATTGTATTCCCCATCTGCACAGAAGAGCTGAAAAGCAGAGACATCTCCACGTTCACGTAACTACCAAACCACATTTCACATGCGTAAAAAGTTGAGGCACATTTCATACATTTTTAGTACATATTACAGGAAGTGTTTTGTATGAGGTAGACGAGAGATAAACATAGATCAGCCTTAAAGGCATATCACCCAAAAATAGTTTAGATACACCGGACAGCCATAATACTAAAACCACCTCCCGAATGTGGAGTAGGTCCCTCATGTTGCTGAAACAGCTCTGACAGAAAGGGGACAGAGCACACAGTGCACCACACTCAGAGACAGCGTTCACTTTTTAAACCACAGTTGCTCTTCTGTGGGGTCAGACATGCATTTGGGAGCCTTGGGTGCCAATGACCATGTTGCTGAAAGTTGTCCTTTCTTGGATTGGTACCTGGAACACTCCACAAGACTTTGGAGATGCCTTGTCTCACGCCCATGCTGCGTCCAGCACATTTACTTTAAGAACTGACTGTTTACTTGCAGCCTAATATATCCCACCCACTTACAGGTTCCAGAGCAAAGAAATAACTACACAGTCAATATTATTAACTTTACCCATCAGTGGTGCTAATGTAATGGCTGATTGGTTTGTATTGAGCGGTAACAAATCAAATCTTGATCGCCAAACACTGCGCAACAGCTCTGAATCACCTGTAGGGGATAATCCTCTGACGACCGAGTTTCCAGAGGCTGGCAGTCATCGGAAAAGTAGATCATGGCGAAGGACACAGTGGCGGTCACTGCAGCAACCAGCATGGCCTCCATCACCTGCAGGCATGGCCGGTGTACGTACCTAAGGGAGGCCAATTGCTTAATATGGCAAAACACTTTTATGACAAACACCGGGATCTTCATCAACGGCTTACCTGATTCTAAAAATCGTCAGCCAGTAGTTGAGAACATTGAAGAGTGCTCCCAAAATGCCACCTGGATGAGGGGAGGCAAGGAAGAGGCAAGACTGACTCCCTGTGCTCAGAAGTATTACAAATCAAATCAGGAGGTTGTGGGATTCTCCAGCTTACCTATTGCTCCCATAATGATGAAGAGGGGAATCTCATAGAGACTATACTGCACGCTCTGCAGGAGGAGGCACACATTAAACATGGACTTCTAGCTACATTTACCAAAAGGCCAAACAATTTGTGCAATACTGCTGTTCACACTGGTCACTTTTCACTTCTGCACATCACACTTTACACAATGTGCCCTTCACACAGTTTCTTTATATATCTGTAAATATTCTTCTT
>JBBPDA010052820.1:0-13709 GCA_037974385.1 Arnoldichthys spilopterus
GTAAATGTAAATGTAAATGTAGATGTTGCTATTTCTTTGGACACACACCCTGACTCTAAATTATAGTAGATAAGTGACTGCAGACTTTTTATAACGTTTAGGAACTTTTTAGAAAAACTATTTGTGTGCTAAAGGTTGTTGACTTGCCGCATTATTCAGTCCACAGACATTTTCTTTTAGTATTCGATGTTTCTTCAATGATTAAGTTCTCCTGGCCCAGACTGGGGAAAACGTTTGTCACATTGATTCTAACACCACCATGTTTCTCAGATGGAATAAAGATTCTCAGAACATAACGCTTAACTCATATCGCTGTAAACCAGAAATTCTTAAATCTACCTATATTTTACATCAGGTCATATTTACCTACATTCGTCTTCTAAGTGTTCAAATGTGGTTGTTATGTATGTAAAATTCGAAGACAGTTTTCATTACAACACCCTGCATGTTTCCCTCCATCACCTGAAAAATATTATGACTTAATGTCACAACCAGAATGCAATATTTGTGTGCAAATTTTACAGAATAACTTTCTGTTTTAGAGGTTATAAATCCCACCATCACCACTGTGAACAGTTCTGACTCAATCAGTATATATAGAAAGGAACGTTTTACACCAAACGCAAGTTGTTGATCAGGAACAGTTTCCATGAAACCACACCTTCTTAGAGCAGATCTACAATAAATCCACTCTCATCTCTCCTTTACACCCTTAACCTCCTGAACCCATCAACGATGAAGCTGCAAGTCACTCAGGTTCTCATCTGCTTCCTCTTGTGTGAAGGTACAGAGTGTGATGTGTTGTACAGATTGGAATGAATGTGTTGTCATTTTTACTGCCTTATTATATTTGATTTAGTCACTGTCGAGCTGCAGGTGGGTTTTTGTTTAGGACTGCAGAGTTTTTACATACGTTTTTCACAATGTTATTCTAAATCTAGAAACTGCTGCAGTAGAACATGAGGAGATGCTGAGAGTGCAGAGTGATATTGGAAGTGGAAAAATTTCAGTTCTAAACAGTCTTTATATCAAGAATCCATAATAACTGTGAAAATACAGGGATTATATTGTGGCTGAATCTTTTTTGCTTGTTTTTGCTATTTTAACTTCTTACTTCATTACTTTGCATGTTTCTCTGTGAAGTGTTTAAGGCTTCCACAGCACTGCGGTGTTACACCTGTATTGATTCCCTGTGCACCACTAAGTCCTGTGCTGATACTGAAGACAGCTGCATTACTGAATCAGGTGCGATAGAAAGTTTCGCCATCCTTCACTGCTGTGCAGTACACCACTCACCACCTCACCACTGAGAGTATTGACATTTCACCATAAAGAGTCTTTAACTAAACTGTGTTTTTTAAATGAGTGTTTTTAGTAAAAGGCTTTGATTATTACTGACATGTCTTCACACATTATTAGTAACAGTATGTTGACAGTGTTGCTGTTTGGGCTTTAGTACAAAACACAGGAAAGTCATACACATTTTGTAGCAGTCGGAACAAAACCTTGTATCTCCATTTTGTAGATTTGTAAAGTTTTTTTAAATGTGTGTCAAATTTCTAATGAATAAAGTTTTAAAAAGTACATTTTTAAAGTACATTGATGTTGGTGAGTGTCGACGTGTCTTCAAGGAGAGGTCTGAATTACACCGTAAAGAATTTTAAAAGTTTTATTTAACAGAGAGAGAGAGAGAGAAAGAGAGAGAGAGTCTCGTCTGGAAATGTCCTTCAAAAGATTTAGGACGTCCCACAGAAACAGAGCGAGAGAGAGAGCAGGCAGACTCACGGAGCTCAGGACAAAGTCTGAGTCTCTCAATGAATCTGAAATGCTCACAAATGAAAGTACATTTTACAGCAGATTTTGGTGGAACCAGTTTCAACCAGTTGTGACTTTCAAAAAGTCTGGATTCAGACGGAAGTATCGTTGATAAGAGATGAACCTTAGGAAAGTAGAGCAAAGTTGAGCTACATCCATGTTTATCATCACTATGTGTGTGCGCCAATCATTTCATTTAATTTTTGTGCGTCAAATTAGTTATATGCATCCATGTAATCTGGCCTTGGTTGATGATTACGCGCAGAAAAGACGTGTATTTTGAAATCCTCTCAGGTCAAGATGACCTAAAGTTTGGTCAAATAGTCTTAGAGTTTTAAAGCTGAGTGTCTGAATTCAGGCCAAACACCAACATTTTACATTAGGTTAGAAAGGTTTTGTCCTTGTCCTGTAAAGTTACCATTTTGGAGATACAAGGTTTTTATATGACAGTAGCGATATATAGACCCATTATACACACTCCACAGATTAATACAAAAGCAAATTTTGACACAAAATCAAATAATAAATATTATATGTGATAATATATGATTATAATAATAATAGTAGTAGCATAATACTATATTAATAAAAAAAGTAAATGTTATTACAACAGGAGAAACCCATATGTGATGTTTTCAAATCCTGTCACTTTTGTCCTACATGGACATTTGTCTTTGACATGAAGGTGTCCATTCATGGGCTAGCATGAAAAAACCCTCGCGCTATATGTGAAAGGACCTTAAATATAGTCTTGTTTGGTGTGGTTCCTGCTCCTCACCATTTACAGTAAAATCATTCTCGTAAATCCTCTCAAGAGGTTCCCTCAACATTTAAGTGACTGTTATGCTTTGTTCACACTACATGAATATGAAAGTTGTCGAATCTCGACAGGGCGTGACCAACTACACTATGTTTCAGCACCACTGGCCCATCTGCTCTACAAAACATCTCTCTGTTCTGAAAAGTCACTCGAGAAATGACAGCACCCTCACGCTAAACGCTGGACGTCCAACATAAACAAGCACTATGGCTGTGATCATACGTGAAAACACTAGTGAAAGGAAAAAGAAAGGGATGTTGGTGAAGAAATGGATCAGTACACGTGTGCAGTATGGATGGTCTGTTCTACAGAGAGAGCTGGAGGTCAGTCATTCAGTTCTGTCCAGTTTGCTGAGTCCACCGTCATGCAGTCATGCTTGCCATGCCCTGCCTCTTTCATTCAACTCATGTCCTGCACTCTCATTGGCTGTGGCTCTCTAGAAGACTGGCCCTGATGTGTAGCAAGCTAGAGATCTGGCCGGAGTCAGCAAATAGTCTTTGTAGTGTTCACACATAACAAGTGTTGATCGCTGATCGAATGCAGAGCTGTGAACCATCAAGCGCTTTTCTCAGTGACTAAGAAACAGCCTTAAAATCATGTCGTGTGAACAAGGCATTAGTGAGATAAATGTGTCACATTTCCCTCATTCAACCCCCACCCTATATTGTGTTATCTCAGCGTCTGTGTTTGGCGTTTCTCTGACTGGGAAAGGATGCATAAACCATCTGATGTGTGACACCAAGGGGATGACCTGCTGTAACTGGGATCTGTGTATTGGTGCTGAGGGAGTTCCTCAGAGTCTCCTCATGATGCTGGTCCCTCTGTTCTCCTCCATCCTCTTCCTCTGAACCTCCTTCCTCACTCTTACTGAAGTACCAGAAATATTATTGCTGAACATTACAGTTGTACTGTTAAGAAGTATGCCGTTTCCCGGCTGGACCTTCTATGAGTGTTACAATGGTTATACAGTGAGAACAATATCTGTAACCAAATCTGTAACCTTATCAGTAAACAGTGTGAAGATGAACAGGGGTGTAATTATTTTTGATTTGGTATTTGAGCTGAAGCAACGAAGAGACTCCATCTGTAATTTAGAATAGAACTTTATTGATGTCACATCCTCGTGCCATGTGCTCCTGTCTAGTGTTTTTGTCACAGCCCTGCCTTTTCCCCACCTTAGCACCTCCATGTTCACCTGGTCCTTGTCTCTTGTCTCCTCCCCTGCTCAGGTGTTCCTTG
This sequence comes from Arnoldichthys spilopterus, assembly GCA_037974385.1. Classification (NCBI taxonomy): domain Eukaryota; kingdom Metazoa; phylum Chordata; class Actinopteri; order Characiformes; family Lepidarchidae; genus Arnoldichthys; species Arnoldichthys spilopterus. The sequence continues at coordinate 3,875 of JBBPDA010052820.1, forward strand.
TCTAGCTTTCCTTAGTCTCGTTGTCTGATCTCTGCTGTTACTGTTGCTGCCCTTCCTGCATTCTCTGTTGTAACTTGCTGTTGTGTTAAACCCTGCCTGTCTTTGTCCTCAGTCTGTTTTCTAGATCCATGTTTGTTCAAGTGAGTAATCTTAGTCTTGTTTAATGCTTCGTGTTAGTCATTTTGTTTAATAAATTGTGTTTAGAACTGCATGCCCCTGCACTTGCTTCCAACACCCAAAGCATTACAATTGATCCCCTACTGGGGAAGTTCACTCGTTTCAGCAGCTGAAACATATCAGAATCAGAATCGTGTTTATTGGCCAAGTGTGTGAGTGAACACATACAAGGAATTTGTTTCCGGCAGATGGTGTCTCTCAAGTACAGTGTAAATAATAGTAAGAACAAGAAACAGTACAACAATGTAGACAACACAATGAATAATATTAATCAACAATATAATATGTTAAACAATTAAAATATATATATATATATATATATATAAAATCAAATCTATATATACATAACTTCCAGTCTAACTAAGGTCTAAATTCATCAGATAGAAAAAGTGAAAAAGTGATATTGCACAAAAAATAAATTATTGCACATTACACAGTGATTTCTGCGCTGTGAAATTGCAGCAATGTCGCTTGTGTTTTTGTGTCTAGTTGACTGAGGGGTTGTACAGACCTAATCGCAGATTGTATGAAGGACCTGTGGCATCGCTCCTTGCGTGCAGGGTGTAACAGTCTGTTACTGAAAGAGCTACTTAGGGCCCCTACAGTCTCATACACAGCGGGTGAGAGGGGTGTGTCCATCATTTTTATCCAGCTTTCAGTTTGACCAGCATTCTCCTCTCTCCCAACTCCTCGATGGAGCTCAGGGTGCAGCCGAGGACAGAGCCAGCACTCCTGACCAGCTTGTTGAGCCTTTTTTTTGTCCCTCTCTGAGCTCTCGCTGCCCCAACAGACCACTGTAAAGAAGATGGCAGATGCAAATACAGTGTCATACAAAGTTTTTAACAGTAACCTGCTCACCACGAAGGACCTCAGTCTTTTCAGCAGGTGGAGGCGACTTTGGCCCTTCTTGTACAGGGCATGTGCACTGTGTGACCAGTCCAGCTTCTTGTTAAAGTGAACACCCAGGTATCTGTAGGACTCCACCACCTCACGGTCCAAACCCTGAATGTTCACCCGTAGGGGCTGTGTCACCTTCCTGCGGAAGTTAAACCTCGTCTTCTTTGTCTTCCTGGTGTTGATCTAGATCCAGATCTTTGATCTGTTAATCAAAGTTGGCGATGTCCTCCCTGTTTTCCAGTTCGTCCCCCTCTGATACACATCCATTGAACTCATCATAGTTTAGCTAACTCCTTAGACTCCTCATTTAGTGGTGAACAGTCTAAGCAGCCAATTACTGAATGACTGATATTACTTTAAAAATTAGAAATAACTAGATGTACTGCTGTAAGGGGAGCTGAGGCTCCCCCTAGAGGTCGCGAACGGTCAGCATCTCTGGAATATTAGGTAGCCACACCCCTCCCAGGTGGGGCTCATGGGGGAGATCAGGACAGGCCTTTAAAAGGGATACAGACTCTCAGGTATTCGCGAAGTCTCATCAGTTTACCTGCGATTCAGAGCGTTCTAGTGTGTATTTTTGATTACCCGGATTTTAACTTATCTTTCTGTACTTTGGATTCAGATTTTTGCCTGAACCTTGGTAGATCTGTTTGCCGTGTTTTGGAACTCTGCCCGCATTTTGACTAAGCCCTTTATGTACCCGTTTGCCTTGTTTTTGACCCCTCGCTTGGATTACGTTTATGATTCTGCCATGCCTGTGATATTACTGTTTGCCGTGACGTTTGACCTCTTTTTGAAGAAGTGGAATTCTCATTAAAAACCATCAATCTTACCTGCATTTGTGTCCTAACTACCTTCAGAACCTGACAACTGCATTATGGCCTCAACATACTGCATGTGGAGAAGACAGGAGCAGAAGACAGATGGGGATACAGGGAGAGCAGATGAGACAATGAGAGAACAGAGGCAAAGGAAGGAGAGGAAAGGACTTGAAGAACAGGGTGTAATGAAATCTCAGAAGCTTCAATTGCAGCAATCAGGATTAATTCACATGATCCAAAGTCGAGAATCCAAAAAATATGGGGCAAGGGTTGAAAAACAGAAAAGACAACAAGACAACGAAAATACACTCAGTAAGTATAGCCTAGGAAAAACAGTACTTTGCAAAGTTTAATACTTATTACAGGGGTGATCCTGATCAGCTGGATCTCTAGAATGGACTCTGCTAGGAGACTGGTGGCTGGGAACACCCAGCTGGCTCATGATACAGCGAATATGGGATGAGAAGTTCATTTGTATGTAAACCACAATATTAGCCTTGGACTCAAAATCTGCACTAAAAATTCTGACACTGGTTTTAATTGCACTTTATTAGTCCTAAATATCAGGCATTGCAATGTAACAAGAAAGAAAAAGTCCAGTTTTTAAAAAAGCAGAGCAAACACTGCACATACATTTTAAATATTAGAAAATAAAATAAATAACTAGAAATAAAATTATTTTACAGAAGCAGGAAAATTGTTTCCCCATGATTTTCACAAGCTTCTCCCTTTTAGCCAGGGAGGAAGAACTTCCCGGCTTATTCACAAAAATGATCAGCTGTTGCTCTCAAGAACAAAAAGACTGAGAAACTGGGCCATGTGGCATTGGGTCGTATAATTTCTATTTCTATGTGGTTGTCTCCTCTGAGGGGAACTACTGCCCACTCATTGAACTTGATCAACCATCATAAGGGGTTTCCTGACCATGGATCACCTGCACTGTGGGCTGTCCTCCCCCTAACCAAAGCTACTCCTCCCCACACAGACTACACTGGTATCTACTACTGCTAAACACCAGTTCTACTGGTCATCAGTGCCACTTCTGCCTCTTACAGTCCCCCTAGTGGTAGTGCTTTGTTTTCTCTCATCTACAGGTTCCCCTTTAAGTGTCGTGTCCTCCCAAGATTTTGACCTCCAGCTTTATTGAGTTTTCCCTCACCTTTAGCTTGCTCACTAGAGGCTCTGACCCAGATTCTGTTGAGCTGTTTTGTGACACAAAAGCATGTTTCAATGTGCAGTGCCATTTACTTGGCAGAATTAGCGGATATTGCCATCTGGCTGTTGCCTTTCCCACTCTTTCCAGATGTTTATTCTCCTTTTCTAAAAACTGATATAAAAAAGTATTATATCAAAAAAAGAATTATTATAGTTAATTTGCACGTCACCATGTAGTGTACATAGCGCTACTGATAGTCTCTATACCTTTTATTTAAAAAGATTTTGGTTAGAAAAAGCAGTAGAAACATAAGCTTCAGACTCTCTGTCAAGTGCAATTGTAATATACAGTTAAAAAAAATAAAAATAAATTAAGTGACTTTGTCATTGTGAACACACTGAAGCACCACAACGAAACTTGACCTCTGCATTTAACCCATCACACGTGCACACGTGGAGCAGCTATCAACAGCGCCTGGGGAGCAGTGTAGTGGGACGGTACCTTACTCAAGGGTACCTCAGTAGCGCCCGGGCCGAGATTTGAACCTGCGACCTTCAGGTCGCAAAGGCAGCGTCCTAACCACTAGGCCGCCACTGCCCACTGCCCATTTCTTCAAATGTTGTAAGAAAAGAAAACATGAAACAAATGTGGAGGAAGAGCATGGACGAGAGCAGATGCCCCAGAATGATGAGGAGACTCAATGTTGCACAGATTCCCCACACAGCAGGTTACAGCAGTGGTTCCAAACGGCTGAAAGATCAATGGGGAGGCAGAACAGAGGCTGGTGCTCGTGCATCCTTTTTCATCACCACTGGTACCTGTGAAGATACAAAGAGCGATAAGGAGAGAGTCCAGTCTTTACTTTAAGGGGCCATTTTAATGGAAAAACAGATCGCTCTTCACACTTTTTGGAAATAAAGGCATTATGTCGTATGCAAATGTTATTGATGTTTTAAAATAGAGAATTAAGAAAAGAAAAAAAATGAAAAGAAGGGAAAAAAGGGGAAAACACCTAAACACGCACTCACATAAACACAAACTGTTCTGGCTGTTCCGGCCACTGCAGTTTAGCTCTGTCCGTTCGACTAGAAATTATAATTATAATATTATTCAGCCTGGTTTGCTTTATCTATGGCCCAAAATACAGGGCAGCCAGTCAGAATAAAGCTTATTTACATACTGGCAGGTAAAGGGAGTAACACTAACTCTAGTTCTTTCATTACAATGGCACCTGTCAGGGAGCGGGATATATTAGGCAGCAAGTGAACAGTCAGTTCTCGAAGCTGATGTGTTGGATGCAGGAAAAATGGGTGAGTGTAAAGATCTGAGCCACTTTGACAAGGGCTTTAATGTACTTTTGTATGAATTATTTTATGCCTTAACTTATGCTTACTTCTACTTTGAATTCACTTTCTGATTCACTTTTGTTTCTTTTTATGCCTTCATTCAATGCTTATTTTGTTAAACTTAAAATTAAATTTTTTAATGTATTAATTAAAATTTTTTTAACCTATTTACTGTAATGCATTTGAGGGGTGCATTTCTTGTATTAAAGGTGCTATATTAATAAAGATTAATATTATTATCATTAACCAAAGAACCAGCAACTTTCCGGTGGGCCAGCGTCTAGACAACAGTACCCGTTATAAACAATGCTCATGCTAAGAAGCTTCTTGAGTGCCCTTATTTTCAGCGAGAAAACAAATACGTATCGAGTAGGCTACGTAAGGTGCCAGCCTGCCGTTCCGGCTCCCACCAGCAGAGGGAGACAGTCCCAGCCTGAAAGTCAGCCAGAAACAACCACGGGGGCACTAATAGTTAAACTGTAAAGGCAGCCTTGAGCCCAGTGAGGCAGCTGAGCATGTGGAGGTGAAGGCTACACAGCAGAGGAAAAATGTAACAGTAGCTCTAATCAATTTACTTTAACATTATTTTTTTCTTAAATAACAGATTGTTAATTGTAAACTAGTGAATAAGAACTTCTCATGTTAATTCTCTATTTAATTAAAGATATTTATGAGTTCATGATCAGCGTAGTAAACAGCAGGTACAACACTGTTAATGAGTTAATACATTATGAACCAATGACAGTCATCTATCACTGATTACGAAGTACTTAATCAGTAATGAAGTAAGAACTTGTCTTTCATGGAGTCCACATAAATAATCAGTAATTATTTACATATTAACAAATTTCCAACATTTGCTAATTTGATTCCCAGCTTGGCCGGCCTGGGCCCTTTCTTTGTGGAGTTAGTATGTTCTCCTTAAGTCTGGGTGGGTTTGTGTTGGGATTTCTTTCCACAGAGGCTTCCTCCCACAGTCTAAAGAAATGCACATCCCGTGGATGGGAGAGTCTAAACTGCTCCATAGGTGTGATTGTTTCCCCTAGTGTGTTGATGTCTTCCCTGAGATTGACTGGACATTGATCCAGGGTGTTTCTTTACCTGTTGCCCTAAGAAATATTCTACACCAGCCTCCTGTGATCCTGGTTAGCTCTAAAAATGAATAAATGTAATGATTAAACAGATCCCAATTTGGTGAACATGATTTTTAATATTTAAGCTGGCCAAGTAAAAGGGCCAAAGCAGGAAATTCTATTTTTCAGAAAGATTCAGACTTTTATTTTGAAGAAAATGTGTAAAGTGGAGTCATAACCATCAACAGTTTAACTGTAATATAAAACATAAATGCCTCATAAATGTTGCGAAAGGTTATAATGTTCCTTATCATAATGTGTTCTGAATGGACTTGGATATGTTCCAGATACATTTAAAACAGCATATTTAGTATTCAGTCATCAACATATAAATTTGAATATAAAACCATTTCGTCCATTTTGGGTCGCGGGGGGAACTGGAGCCAATCCCAGCTGACTATGGGCCCACAATGGGGTTCACCCAGTACAAGAGGCTCAACCCATCGCAGGATATAGTCTTACCACGAGTCGTAAATGGAAATAGGCTTAAAAAACCTTAATCTCAATGTTGTCCAAACAAGCACATTTTTTAGTATCATAAAGTTATATTAAAATATTTTACTAGCTTTACCTGTAGAATGATATGAATAAGTAGGCATTATTGCTTTTTTACGATATCTTACTGAGAAAATGTAGCTTAGCCTGTTGGCCAATTAGTTGAATATGAGCCTTTATTTCTTTCTTTATATTTTCTATATTTATGTTAAATGATTATTGGATTGATATGAGGTTTTATAGGTCAAGGTTTATGTCTGAGGTCGATATGATGTGTTTGAGCATCTTGTTGGTGGCGTGGTAATGTAGTTTAAAAAAAAAAAACATTGGCGCTGTTGGCTTAATTATTCAGTTTGTTTAGTTCCTGTAAAATGTTTCAGTGAATTTCATTTTAAATTCGATGTATGTACTATCTTAAGTATATCGTGACAAAATCCAATCCTGGAGGTTTGTGATAAATGGAAAGGATTTCAGTGATCAGATCTTTGCTGAATCTGTGGTGCAGTGGGCTAGCACTGTTGCCTCACAGCAAGAAGGTCCTGGGTTTGCAGCAAAGGTTCTTCCGGCTGAGACATGTACAGTGTGGTGATATAGGTGCTGGTGAGTTTTTTGTGCTTTAATTAATCACAAGGTCATTGAAAAACTGTTTAGTCAAGTGTCTTTTATACTAAATTGCTGCAAAGAAGCAAAAATGGAGGAAATCAGGGACAGGGCAAAAACCTTTTCGCGGCATTGTATGCCAAGTAGATTGGAGAAGCTAAATTTTCTGTGCGTCTGCCCTACAAGGGACACCTACAAGTGACCTGTCCAGTGTGTTCCCATATTTTTCACCCTGTGAGCACTGGGGTAGATTTCAGCACCCCCTGAAAATACATTTTTGTTTAAAGCATTCATGTATTTGCTAATGGCGTAATATTGCGACTGTAGTATTATCATGTGTCAAAGATTAAACAATTGCGCAAAGGTTGTTAAGGGTCATAGAAGTGGTATTTATCTTTACAGTCGTAGACTCAGTTCTTCCTTCCAGTAAGCAAATGTAGCAACTGATTGTGCGCTCACATCTGTGTGACCTTTGACCGCAGTGTTTAATTCTGTCATGGCAACACATGCTTCAATGTGCTTATTGTAGGGTTAATGGTTATTTTTGGTCTATATTGAGAAATGGCGCAGTGTTTCAGTGGTTGAGTGATTATTTGTCATTGTGAACACACCACAGCATAACACAGTGCACCAAACAATGAAATGTGACCTGCATCCTGCTCATGTCACCAAGACGTACTGTATGTTTTAACATTTTGAATTGATTATCCGAAACTTCCTTTGGGATCAGACCAGATGGGCAAGCCTTCACTCCCCACATGCATCAGTAAGCCTAGGGGCCAATTGTTGTCCTTCAGTGGATCCGTTTTTTTAGGTACTAACTACTGCACACTCCACAAGACCTGCCGTTCTGGAGACGCTCTGACTTGTCATCTAACCATCGCAACAAAACCCTTGTCAATGTGGCTCAGATTCTTATGTTCACTAATTGTTCCTGCCTCCAGCACATTAACTTCAAGAACTGATGGTACAGTTGCTGCGTAATGTATCCCACCTCCCTGACAGGTGCCACTGTAATGATGTAACTAGACAGTCAATGTTACTCACGTCACCTGTCAGTGGTGTTAATGTTATGGCTGATCATTGTATACAGACACTGAAGCCAGATCAGGTAAATTCAAAGACAGAGTCCAGCTCCACATATGGAACCTTGGGTCCATTGTGGAGGAGAAATGCGCTACTCTTCTGTGGATCTGGCAGGGGTGTGTGAAAATGGAGACAGTTAAGCTGATGTTTTAGACAAAAAGTTTATTCAGTATTGTCCCTTTTGGTGTTCAAGCAACGAAATAATTGTCAAAGATTTTTTCTTAATATGACTTGTCTATGTCATTCCAACAGTTTAATAAGACTAAAGTTAAACGTTTGAGAAGGATTTCATTACTAATGGTTGAACAGGTCTTAGCGACAGAGCTCCAGGTTTGGTCGATAGACTTTGCAGGTTTTACTGGATAAAAATCACGGCTCTAGTCAGTATCACCCAAATAACAGCACATGCCTAGATGAAACAAATCTTGCTTGACGGCAGGCACAGTTTGATTGTGTCCGTTAATTGACTGAAGAGCCTTAATAGCACCTGCCTGATCACAGTTCTGCTGTTTCTCATGCCCAGGCTTTCTGATCCCTTATGACCAGGTCAGCACATGTCTCCAGCATCAAACTACGCATAAACGATAGCACTCAAGACAAAGTTATGTTTGTACTTACTGTAATTAGAGCTGGGATTGGCTCCAGCTCCCCCCGCGACCTCGAAACGGAAGATCAGAAAACGGATGGATGGATGGACTTACTGTAAATAGACGTTTAACCAGGTTCCTTGCCCTGCTTATCTACACCGTTAACGCTCCTGATCTCATTTACATCTCAAATACACCGATCAGCCATAACATTAACACCATTTTAATAACATGAATTAATAACAGTGACTGTCTAGTTATTACATTACAGTGGAACCTGTCGGGGGGGGGAGGGGTATATTAGACAGCAAGTGAACAGTCAGTTCTTGAAGTTGATGTGTTGGGAGCAGAAAAAATTGGCGAGCGTAAGCATCTGAGCCACTTTAACAAGGGCCTTATTGTGATAGTTAGACACCTGATGTGCTGGAAGCAGAAAAAAAATGTGACCTACTATGACAGTTGGTGTTTATGTTATGGCTGACTGGTGGATATATCTTAATAAATAGTGACCATGCTTCACCAATAATCTAATGCATTATTGATGTAAATCTGTTATTACACTTTGCGATTTCTGATATTCCAAACATGGTGGTTTTGTTTCTATATTGTTATGATAATAACTAGACATTTTGCGCTTTAGTGCATAAAGTGATGGCTGCAGAAGTTTTAGCTTAAGCATTTTTTGAAAGATTGAAGTGTCATTTGCAACCTCACCTCTGTTTGAATTTTCATGAAATTTGCATTTACATTTACTCATTTGGCTGATGCTTTTATCCAAAGCGACTTCCAAGACCTGGAGCAGAGTAGTGGGATGGTACCTTGCTCAAGGGTACCTCAGTAGTGCCTGAGCTGGGACTTGAACCTGCAACCTTCAGGTCCCCAGTGCAATGTCCTAACCACTAGGCCACCACTGCCTGAAATTTGGCTTGCTTACACTAAATGTTAGAGTAAAGCAGTGCATGAAATTTTGTGAAGTTTACCTCTACATCACAAGATAATGGCTAGTAATAGGATTTTACCCCAAATTTGGTTTGGCCCCATTGTATTTATGTAGATTACTGGTGCCCTATCAAACAGTGAGACTCCTATCATCATCTGACCAAGGTTTTATTTGATTCTTTTTATTTTGCTATTCTAAAGTCCAGATTAAATATGAAAGGTGATTAAGATTTCTCAGCTATGGCTCCTGGGCTTTGGAACAGCTTTCCTCAAGCTTTGAAGTCAGCCACTTTGTGCCACCAAGCTGTAAAAGAACAACACAAGGTATTATTATGATTTTTATTATTACTTATTACTTGTACCTTAAGTTATTATAGATTATATAAATTATATTCCTATTTATTTAACCTTAATTTTTTTTTTTAAACCCATAAGTTCTCTAGCTGACACCAAATGTGGTAAATTCACTAATATTTGTTTAAAAACATTTTGGGAAAGATGAATAATTGTAACGTACTGAGGGTAAGTAGGACACAAACGCAAGTAGTATTGATGGTATTTAATGATGATTCCTAGTCTCCAAAAGGTAAGGTCAATA
>JBBPDA010052879.1:0-13706 GCA_037974385.1 Arnoldichthys spilopterus
TCATTGAGACCAAGGATGCATCAGATGCCGAGCCTAGTATCAGTCTCAAAATGGCTGACATAAACCGGGAGTATGATGCTTGCTCCATCTCCGACATTAGCATGCAGTGCATGAGCACCAACGAGACAGTTAATTATGGGGATCAGCTCTTGTCTGACCAGCTTTTGAGCTTTCCCATACCCAAGTCTCATGTGGGGGAGAAAAAGGATACAGAGAAAATAGAAAATACATTTACTCCATTTATTTCATATAAAGGTTAATATTTCATGCACAAAAACAATAGTAGTGAAAATACATATATAAGCAGCATACAAAAATCTACTTTGTATGACTGTGAAAAACACTGTGTTTTTAGGGTCAGGTCATAGCTTAAGCCCCAGGCCTTGATCAAGCAAGTGTCTTATTGGTTGGTTGATTTGGACTTGACATTCATGGTTGTAATGATTGACCAGTAAGAAGTATTTGTTAAGTATTGCCATGTTTTGGGTTGTGCAGGAAGCAAGTGCAGCGAGCATAAGACATAAAAGGTTTTTATTAAACAAAATGACAAAACACAAGGAAACAAGCGAGACTAAGAACATAAACTAAACTACGACCGGGCACACGGGAGACATCATAAATTACTTCAAAGACCAACACCGACTAAGGGAAACACACTAGGTTAAAAAGGGTGCACAAACGAGAGATAGCTGACTTGGGAAATGACGAGACACGGGCTAGGGCGTGGCTAGACAACGAACACAAGGACATAGGCACATGGCTAATGAAACAAAACACAGACACGTGGAACACAAGGGACATGATACGGACAACAGAGTTAGTGTTAGTATTAGTATTCCCTAATATCAGTGGTTCCATCAGCAGAATAACACACCATGCCACACTGGAAACATTGTTTAGAATGGTCTGATGATCATGACAAAGAGGCCAAAGTGTTGATGACTGAGCCTCCAAATTTTCCGCATCCCAGTCTGTTTGAGCATCTGTAAAATGAGCTGATCAAACTTGTCCAGCCCATGGAGGCCTTGGGGCTTTCTTTAGATACTATTGCAGTAGCCATTTTTCATCCTTCACAATAGCTCACTCTGAGTGCACTTTGCAGCATTAGCTGTTGATGTGCACTCTAAGTCTGCACCTATAGAGGCTGAAAAAAACATGAAATATAGCATCAGAATCCTATCATGGACATCTACAGCAATGAGCAGTTTGTTTTTTTAAAGGTAATATTAGATTTGACTCATTATGGCTTAAAAAGTGCAAGCACAGTTACATTATACGTGTTGAAATAAAACACTAATAAAAAAATAATTAGAAAATAAAAAAAACACAATTCTGTAGCAAGGTGGTACATTGGTTAGTGCTGTCATTCGATTAATGGCCAGGGTGGCCAGTATTCTTTTTGTGTGAAGTTTGCATGTACTTTCCATGACTGTGTGGGATTCCGCCAGGAGCTCTGATATTCCTCCCACATTCTATGTCTGCCCTAGCCACTGAATCAGCAAGTCAGATGATGTGATTTGCAAGCTAATACACTGCATTTGGCATGGTTTATTGCTTCATACCACATCTTTAATTAAGCATGACACTTTTGCATAGCACTCCATTAGAGGGAATGATTAAAGAGATTAGTGTTGATTTAGAATTTATGCTGTATAGCTCAGTTATCAAAATGAAATCTTCTGGGTACTTAACATGATACAGTGAAAAAAATGCTTGGTTTGACATTTTTCTCTATATAGAGAAATTGGGCCCTTGGGCAAGATCCTAGTATCAGAGACATGATAATTGTGTCAAATGGTGAAACTGCTGTAACAGTGAAGGTGAAAGTGACTCTTTGTCATTGTGAACACACTTAGGCACCACAACGAAATGTGACCTCTGCATTTAACCCATTACACGTGCACACTTGGAGCAGCAGGCAGCTACCAACAGCACCCAGGGAGCAATGTAGTGGGACGGTACCTTGCTCAAGGGTACCTCAGTAGTGCCCAGGTCAGGACACAAACCTGTGACCTTTAGGTCCCAAAGGCAGCATCCTAACCACTAGGCCACCACTGCCCAGCAGCCTGTATGTTCCGAAAACCTGGTTTTATTGACTTGGATGTCATTTAAATGTTATGTAATTTAAAGAAAGATGATGTAACATAATGCTTAACATGTTTCTGTCCCAACTTTTTTTTGAGTGCATTGTATTCTTAATGTGTGTATATTTACAAAATACAATTAAGTTGGCCAGTAAAACTATTACTATTAAAACTACACTAATCTCTTTTCTTTGTACTTTTGTCAGTTATCTAAAAGTGTACCACAATGAAATCAGGATCTCTGCATTTAACCCATCACACATGCACACATGATGCAATGGGCAGCTATAACACTGCCTGGGGAACAGTGTACCTGGACAGTACTTTTCCTACAGGCAATGAGAATTCTTGTAAGAAGCCCCCCCACCCCCACCCCCCCACACACCGCCTTTTTGCCCGCCCACAAACTTGCCCCCTTCTTCAGCACCATTAGCAGGCTTTGTTATGCAAATATCCTAGCCCTGAAGGTGAGAAGGAGTGTGATGATTCTAAGTCACACTCTGTTAGTCATTTGAAAAAACAGTAGAAATACTGCAGTTTCAGTTATCTGAAAATGCATTTGCTCTACAACAACCTGTGTTTGAACAGAAAAAAACATATGAAAATACATATTATTTTATCTTACTATTTTATTTTTTGATGGATTGTTATTATTTAATGCATTTTTAATTTTTTTGTAATATATATTATTATCTCTGTAATGACTGGAAGAAGCTTGGATCCAAATGCACACTCAGCAACACATTTATTCAGCATTTCAAAAGGTAAGTCCATTGGCAAAAAGGCAAAACAGTCCAGGGTCAACAATGTGGCAAACGGAAATACTATGGGCTAAGGCTAAGAGTCGTCAAAAACACGCAAAGGTCGGTACACAAACTATGGCTAGGACTAAGGATGCTACGAAAGCTAAGGCTAGGAATTATACTGAGAATCACCAACTGTGAAACGGCTAGGGATACTGAGGATAACCTTACAGTAAGCTTCGCACCCACCTAGTGTTGAGTGCGAGCCTAAGTAATCCCTCTCATTAGTGTCTTAATGAATGACACCTGGGCGAGGCTGGGCATGGGAGCCGCTTCCCGTTTAGCGGATCCCAACCACCAGGTGGCAGCACCTCCTCCTCTGCTCCACTCGTTACAATCTTTGTATTATTATTTTTTAACTAAAATCTACCTTGCAGGGTCAGACCAGCTTCCACTGAAATTTTTCTGGCTCAGGTACAAATAAAAAAATGAAGGCCTCTGGTTACAGGTGTGGCTAGCAGGTTTGCTTTAGCCACAGTGGACTCTCTGGTAATATTGTAAAGGCTCTTGGGTGTTTATCCTGTGGGTCTCCCTTCCTGTGTCTTTAGCAGACAGGCCTTGATTGGCACTCATTTTAGCTGTCTGGAAGGCTTTCATTTTGGTGTCTGGGTGCAAAATTAGACATTAATGTTTAACTAATAATTACATCATGCTTAATTATTATCTAAACTAATAGCACACGCATAAGAAAAAGACAACTATACATTGATCATTGACAGAGTTAATATTAATATTAGTAATGGTAAACATTAAATAAGATCTTGTTATATCAGATTTAATATATAATTTAAGATCAGTTGCATAATGTAGGTTCTAGTTAGAGGCTATGTAATTTAAATATTGACATACACTCCCCCAAAATAAAAAAAATATTGGGCTGTATGTGAACGGACCTTTAATCATCCGGTGATGATTTTGCACACATCCATGCACAATCGAATGTAAGTTAAATAGCCTCTAAATAGATAAATAGAAGTACCGTCCCACTACACTGCTCCCCGGGCAGCTGTTAATAGCTGCCTGCTGCTCCACATGTGCAGGTGTGATGTGTTATAATATGTTGATACTAAATGTTTATCACTATTATTGGCCATTTATGAATGATTTTATTAGTCAATAATGTAAATATTTCAGTATTAGTTTATTATGTCAATAATAATGTCTAGCAAATGCCTAGATTGCCAGTGCCTAAAAGAGTAGCCCTTCCTTAGACCCAAACAAACTTAAGGCTTAATTGAGCTGTTTGTTACCATAGTGGTAAGTCATTTTATTGTTGTCTCTGCAGGGTTGCTTTATTACACTGCTAATTAGCCCTCCTCTGATAGAATCTGTTACTCCCAAAAACTGGGTCATGCACAGAAGAGAGAGATGGCAGCTTCTTCACAGACGTTCTTTGAAGCTAGGCACAGTGCTATTGGAAAAATCAGCATCAACTTGATAGTCATATCACATGATTAAGGATGAGAAGAGAGAAATACAGAGCTGGCCTGCCCTAGTTCTGACCCCTCCTCACCCAGTGCCCCAGGAGAAGCATCAAAATCAGTGTTTTCCTACCAAACTACATCCATCCAGGACCATTTTAAAAAGAAAGTATGATACTCCTTCTGAAAGAAACCACTCAAATGAAGAGGCAGCAAGAGTTGGATGATGTGGAGGCATGATAAAAGATAAAAAACAAAAGTAATTGAAATTTTTTTGGAAAAACTTGATTTATTTTCCTTGGTTCTGTTGAAATTAATATATTAGCCTAATAATTTATAATAATAATAATAATAATAATAATAATAATAATAATAATAATAATAATAATAATAATAATAATAATTAATATACATTTTTATCTTCACATTTCTAATATAAAAAGGAAAAATAAATATATTACTGTTTCAGAGGTCATTTTCCTTGACCAATTAAACTGGTAGAAAAGAAATAAGGCAAAATGGACAATGCAAGTTTTCCAAAAAGAGAATATTTGTGGAACTGCATAATCATGCTCAACTAAAATGTGATCAGACAGACACATTTCTCCCTAAAGTCCTCAAAACCTGGCAGTTCTAGGGGACAATTCTTCTCTAAAACATTTTCTTCTTACCTCTATTGTTTTATACAGGGTTGCCTGTAATGGGTTGCCTGGCCTACCAAACCCCAACTGCCTATTCAATCACAAAGTGAGTCCACATCCTGCATCTTGCATTCAAGAACTCTTAGAGTATGTCCTTAGAGAATTATGATTGCTAAAGACCATTCAAGACATGGGTAGCTTCAATACCCTAAAAGAAAATAACCAGATGGAGAATTACAGGGCATCACCATAGCTGACGATGGTTGATTTAAAGAATTCTTTTATCATGCGCAGGACCTGGATATCCAATATCAGAGATATTTTTTCTCTGAGGGCTCTGCTCCAATGTGCATCCATCCATGGTCAAATACATTAATTGTAGACATGAGGACAGAAAAGACTGTAAGGCTGTTAGGCTGTAACCCTACAAGTGACATGAGCAAGTCAATATAAAAAAGCAATAGCTCCATATAAGATCCCTAGCCATGGTCTCAGTGCTGGGGAAGAATGGTTAATACACTATTAAAGGCTGCTTTGCATATCCTGAATGCTTGTTTGAAATCTGTATTTTCATTCAAATACATCAGCATGACTGAGGTGAGTCGAGACTACAGAGCTTCTCTGTACCCACCAAAATAAAAAGAAGTATATGAAATATCAACAGTGCAGGGAGAAGTTTGTGCTATCAAAAAATAAAAATGCAGCTAGACCTAACACAATAAAAATTCCCATGTGATTTTACAAGTGGAACAATATAATAAGGATTTCCAATATTTCAGCAAACTTTATATTTCTTTATAATTCTTTATCTTTGTCTGGTGTGGGATTTCCACAAAATGAGCTTATAGCTTATGAAATCAAGGCTTATGTGAAGGTTTATATTATGGTTGCCTCACAGGAAGAAGGTCCTGGGTTTGATCCCGCAGGTCAGTGCCTTTCTGTGGGGATTTTGCAAGCTTTCCCTGTGCTTGAGTAAGTTTCCTTCAGTTGCTCAGGGTTCCTCCCACTGTACTAGCGGAAATGGAAGAAGCAGTTTGGAATTCATGCTTTTATTATGTGAAAAGTCTCGCTTAATTATTAAAGCAGTTCACTTCAGACTCATTGAGTTCCACAAACAAACACTACAGCCATGAACCAAGCTTATGAGGCTGCTTGGCAGAAAATTTCTGACAGGCTTCAATATAATTTAAGTAATCTTTTAGGGTTAAGGATTATAAATTAAGTAACTAAATATAAGAGCAGTTTTAAGGTGAAGTTACATTTACATTGACGCAAATGTATTCTGATCACAGTCGAAAGGAACGTATACGGCTACTTTTTAACACACTTGCAAAACAGTTGAGGACAGAATGCAAATTATTTAAGACCATTTGAGACAAAAAGGGATAATTATATACTTGTAATTTTTATAATGCTTGGTTTAGGAGCAACATGAGTGGGTTTAAAAGGCAAGTGAAGATTAAATACAAAATCATTCTTCAAAATGGCAAGTGCAAATTTAGCTAATTACATTGCCTACTTTAGGCACCTGAAAGAAAGCTGTGGCTGCTGCAACTGATGGGGGGTTCACCTATAGCAGCCTGTGCCCAAGCAGAGGAGGTGGTCCTTTAACTAAAATGAGCATATCCTGTTATTGAGGGGACTGGGGGAGAAACATCCTCTGGGGTGACATACAGTCTTATCTTCAAGGTTATTCATTGGTCTCGCCTCTCTGCTTTACTCTCTGGTCAATTTTTTAACTAAAACAATTTCCCTAATACATTAAACTAGTGGAATGTCTTGATCTTCCTGGTGAGCCACAATCAGTAGAACCCACTGTGAGTATTTTAGGATTGCATGGTAACCATAGTAACTAGAAATGGAATAACCAACAACTATTCCCTTTTTTCAGATTACAGGGCCATCCAGGACCCAGAAAGATGAAGAAACAATTTCTGTTTGCTCAGAAATGCTAGGGGTATGGACTTGATACAGTTCTGTTTTCACTACTAACTGCTTTATGTCTCTACCTTATAAAACCATGCATTATTTTCTGTGTACAGGAATATGAAGAAGCAGGTGGCCAAAGCTTTGGGCTGTCCTGTTTAGAGCACAGGAAAGAATTAAGTAATTGTCATGATATGGGGCTGCAGGACACCAAAGCAGGTCGGAAATACTGTTTATTGTTAAACAGGCGAGCGAACAGAACCAAAAGGGGCAATCCAAAATCACGGTCAACGATCGGTCTAAAAGTCCATCAATAACAATCCAATAGGGAAACGCTCAGCTATAGTTCATACAAACGACTAGTGGCTTCGCCTCCTCCATCTGGCTGCTCTCAGCTAAGTAACCCCGATTGTCCGCTTGTTAACCCACAGCACCTGACCCTGATTAGGGCCGGCTGTGGGTCTCAGGGTTACCGGCTTTGGTCACCAGATGGAGACAGTTCCCTCTTCCACCTTAAAGGGGCCTTGCCCCTTTTCCTTACAGTAATAAACTAAACTTTTTCAATTTAATTAAATAATGCTCATGTCTCATTTTCTTTTTTCTTTAAATTAGGCAGCTCAACTCAAAATAATTGCAAAAGTTGCGAGAGTGGCAAATATCACTTTAATTTATATATTGACCCTTCATTGTTTAAAATGCCATTTGTCTCCCACAGGCTGAGAGAGTAAACACAGAATAAATTTGAAGGAATGTGTCTTTTTACTTCAATTTTTTTGGGTTCTGTTCAGGACAAACACAAAACAACCAAAATAGGTGTTTGCATATCCCACACAGCTCTACCATCTATGTGGTTTTCCACCCCATGCCCCCATTGCTCAGCCTGCATCATTCTT
The DNA here is from genome assembly GCA_037974385.1 of Arnoldichthys spilopterus. Taxonomy (NCBI): domain Eukaryota; kingdom Metazoa; phylum Chordata; class Actinopteri; order Characiformes; family Lepidarchidae; genus Arnoldichthys; species Arnoldichthys spilopterus. The sequence continues at coordinate 7,769 of JBBPDA010052879.1, forward strand.
GGCATAAGCTCCTGCTGTAGTATAGTCACATTATGCAAGACTGCACATGCTACTATAGTGTCACATGCACTGTGTTGTGTCACCTGGAGATAGAGGTATTATAAGTACTTCCCCTACATTATTACTGTGAGAGCTGCTGGAGCCCTCTGATATAGGTGCAGCCAGTGGCTTCAATGATGTTTGGAAAGCCTGGCAAATTGAATGCAGTTACTAATTCAAGTTACTGATCACTTTACTATTAATGCATGAAAAAAAGATTGGATAGTCATAGATTCGGCACCATCAACTCCGAAGAAAGTCTTGTTGATGCCAATTGCTAAAGTGTTATGTAAATCTTTCTAATTTCACAGCACACTGTAACTTTGCTCAGATGTTCCCCAACACTGTAAAGAAACATGCCACTGGGAAAGAAACGCAAAGTGATACATAAAGACTGTGAAACTGTAAGGCCTTTAGAGCAAAGTGTGTGATTATGAATGTCAGATTCTTGTAATTAACACAAATATTTAATACTGTACCTGCTAAATTTATGGAACTCATGTGCAAACCAATGCCAGAAAGCTCAATGGGTGATCCATGCTCCCTCATCAACTGGATTATGAATAAACGAGCATGCCATTGTTGCTCATTTTGTTTCATTTTATATAAGGTGACCATATTTTCTATTTCCAGCTCCACAGAATGAAGTATACTGTGAGGCATCACATGACTTGTGCAATCAGATTCAAGCTAAACTAAGTTTCACAGCTAGCCTGATAAAGAATAAGTTTGTCCAAAAGCATATGCTGGCATACTAGCTTAGCATAGCTTCAGGTTAGCCTTGTTTGTCATACTGGATTTGTGGATAGCAAGGATAAATGCAAAGAATACCTCAAGCAAAGAAATGAAAAAGATCCAATATCTGCCAAAAATGCATTGTAACACATGCTGATTTGTTGTGCAAATGTTTCTGTTTGGACATCAATGTAAACAGAAAACCTGTTCAAAATTGAAAGTTTGTAAGTGAAAACTGTTGGCAGTTGCTTTTCTGTTTCATAGAATGAAGCAAAAAGGACTTGAAGAATGTTTAGAGCCTTTAGAGGATTTTGTAGCTCTGAATTTGAGATGACAGCAGCAGATAGTTTTTCAGGGTGACGCATGGCATGATCCTTCAAAAGTTCAATTCTCAAAGGACAGTGGAATGTAATTTTCATGTACCATCATGCGTTAGTGTTTGCTATCTGTCAACACATTGCTTTTGTCAAGAGTTTTTCTTAGACACAAAAAAGTCCTTTTGAACACAGCCTAATGCACAAGAATCAGTCATTGAAAGACCACTTTCAACAACAATTTCCAGCCCGGTTTACTTACAGCATGTCTTCCCTGTAGAACTAAATGCAGAGGTCACTTACGTCAGTGTTCCTACTGAAACACTAGTTAGTTAAATATACTAAAGATCCTGCCATCTCTACACCAAAATGAACGTTCTTTCAAAGTCTGTTTTTTTTTTTTTTTTTTATCAACTGCCCAGGCACATTGGACCTGTTCAATATTTGTACACATGCCACACAGCATGGCAGGATGTTAACCGTTTAATTGTATAATGCATCTCTATTCTATATTCTTTTATAGAAGTTATTACACTTTAATTCATTTTTAAAATAGTAGCTTATAAATGATTTAAAAGTTTGATAGCTGTAATGAGAGCTGTAATGAGAGTTTAATTTATGTGCCCCATAATCACAAACCTTTCTAGTACATAAAGACTGGACAGTACATCAGCTTGATGGTGTGTTACACCAAGCATATAAAACTAAGCATGCAACAAATAAACTGATACTTTCATTGGCTCTTATTGAACCAGCTTTTTATCTGTGTTTAAAAACCTATTTATCAAGCTAAATCCTAGCTAGTCATCAGCAGCAAACTGTTGTTCGCACTGTCATACAATGAACTTTTCATTTTAAAGTAATGTGGTAAGTGGTTAGACATTTTCATGCAGGCAGCTCTCAGCGAAATCCATATGCTCTGGCACGGACAATAAATCAACATGTGTGATTGACACAAATTAGAGTAAATGTCAGTTTCAGACCAGTGCTAGGCTTGGTGTGGACCAGCTTATCTTTCAGTAAATTGGTGTACTCTGTAACATCAATCAGTGTAGTATTTTATAATGGCTGCAGTCAGCATTAGCAGCACAATATCAAGCTCATCCATGCATGCAGCCTGCCACCATTAAGAACTGGTGGAACATTTTGCTTTGCCAGCCATGTTGCATTTATATAATCATCATCATCATTTAGTTTTTGCTGTAAGTAATAAATAAAAGAATTGAACATGAGAACCATGAGAAAAAGTCATGATACATTAACATATTGGTAACAGAGCATCAAAACATTTTTCTGTTCTTCTAGCAGCATATCAGTACTATACATGATCTATCTTTTTGTTATTGTTACACTGACATTCATATTATGCTATACTCAAGTCATTTAAAGGCTGTTTAGGAATGACACTGTAGCAAAAGATTCTGTCACAGTAACACACAATGCAGCTGGGTTTCAGTTATATGATGCAATTGTCAAAAAAAAACTATGCTCTGAGCAATGCCAAAAATTAACCAGTTTTGGTTTCCCCAAAGAACAGTCTGAAAAATGGATTTGTGTGTGTGAAATGCCGTTTAAAGGCTTACATAACCTTGACATACAGTCCTTCTTAGAACCTTTACATTACGTGGAGGTTCTTTAGAAAAAAAAAGAAAAAGGGTTTTTCACACTTGTACATCTCATAAATAAAAGGATTCTCCAATGAACCGTGCATTGAAAGCTTTTTAAGTGAACCAAAGGTGATTTTTAATGGCATTGTGTCAAAAAACCTCTTTGGCACTTTTACTTTTAAAATGTACTTCAAGATTTAACCAAACGGAAAAACTATTTGTGTTGAAGCATGATATTTATTTCGTTTTAATATATATATTTACAATTGTCGGTTCAAAAAAGGAGCACCCCTCAAATAACATATGTTGCAGTTAACTAAAGTTGTTAACTTTTAACACATCTACATCTAAATATCAATTTTACTGATACTGCTAAAGTGGTATATATGATACATTGGCCATTTGTGCTCCAGGCCTTCTCTGAACATTAGATCAGTGGATTGAGGAGGCTGTGGAGCACATTTGTTTTTACATTGTACATGAAACCATCCATGAATCTGTACATATAAAATTAGCCTATAACCTCTCGTGATGTTTAGCCATCATGGTCTTTGTGTTTCTGAGTGGCCCTGTGATAAACTACTACTCATGAATTCCTCACTGTATGAGACATAGTCAAAAAAGTGCCTACAACTGTGTAAATTAGATAAAATGGAGCATAATAAGGTGAACATTTACATGGATATAAGTGATACAACAAGATAACTATACACCCATCAGCCATAACATTAACAACACCTGCCTAATGATCTAACAATGGTTGTAAAATTTTAGAAAATTGTATGCTGGAGCCATTAAGGCAATGTTTCATTTTTTTCTTCATAAAGGATGCATCATCGTTTATCCAAATGATATAAGATATGGGCAAGCAAGAAAGAATATTAAAAGTTCACAAAACAATTATGCATTTCTAAAAATGTCAGGGAAATTGTACAGCTGTAGCATGGTCTAAAATTACTACAGGGCATGATCTGGCAGAGGAAGGTACTTTATTGATAATAAGAATAAAATCAGTTCTGGAAAAGGTAATGTGGACAGGAGAAAAATGAGGATATTTCTGGCATGACATTGAAAAAGTCACAAATATGTAATTACTCCATAAACAGTTGATGATTTTAGGAGATTCTGATGCAATGATTCTGCTGCAATTATATGAGTGGTCAAGCAAGGAATTAAGACAGCAGCTAATGTTTCCCCTCAAAAATAAGCAGAGAAGACTTCAAGCCAGGAAGAGAGAAAAAAGTTTGTAAAAAAATCCTCATTGTCCCAATTAGGACCATACAGGCTCGACAAATTGGTGCCAAATATTTTCCCTGTAACAATATTCCATACATACAATTGGACTGACAAAGACTTGCAAACCTTCCAGTATTAATTAAAAACATAATATTAATTTTCAAATGTTCATCAAAATAATAATACATCCAGTTTTCTAAACTGCTTCCTCTGTTTCCAGGTCGCAGGGAAGCTGGAGCCAATCCAAGCTGACTAAGGGCTTATGGCGGGGTACACCCAGGACAGGAAACCAACCCATCGCAGGGCAACACATAGACAGACAGACAACCATTCATACACACATTCATTCCTATGGGCAGTTTTAGATAATCCAATCAACCTACTGTAGCCTTTGGATGGTGGGAGGAAACCGGAGCACCAGGAGGAAACCCATGTGAACACTGGGAGAGCTTGCAAACTCCGCACAGAAAGGCACCCGTGGCTGACCCGGGGATTGAACCCAGGACCTTCTCGCTGTGAGGCGCCGACGCTAACCACAAGGACAATATTAATAAGAAGAATTCAGTTACAGCCAGAAAACAAGTAAATAAATTGAACATTGAGGAAATTGTACTGCAAAGAGATGCAATAATCAGTTATATGGAATTATGAAGAGAAAAACAAGATGGGAAATTATGTTTTGTGTTTTGGGTGCGAGGATACAACAAACCAATCAAACTCAGTGATGATCTGCTGGATGGCCCTTCAATCAGCTCTGGTAGGCAGATGATTTAACTGTTTTGACACCTGCTGCAGCCCAGTTGCAAGTCCACTGCTTGAGATTGAGTGGTCTGTTGTCTGTGGACTGCAAATGCCCTCAAGGTGTTTGAGATTTTGATCAGTTTCAGTAGTATGATGTTGGCCAGACAGGATTAGGATTTTTTTTGCAATAGAATTAATAACCGTATATATTGTACTCTACACATACTATTTTTGCATTAGGTATTGTATACAGATTGCTGCCGTCTAAAATGGAGACTGTCCACACAGTATATATGTTGACATCAAGTGTAGTATCTGTTCTTTTGTTGATTTTCCCTTTTTAAATGCCGTTTTCCTTTAAAGCCTGCATTTCCTTCCTTAAAACCTCAAAAACGTCACAGAAGTTGAGCAAGTGATTGGCATGTAGTTGAGAATTGGCATAATGCAAATGGGATGCGAATGTATTGGGAGACAGACATACAGTACACTCCTGTCTCTGATGTGTTGTCACGCAGCAGATTTCAGTCTCTGTTGCCATCATTACATTTCACAAACGACTTGACATTGTCGGAGATGGAAAAGAAAGATGAACTCTGTAAAGTCAGACCATAGCATGATTCATTCAAATGCCTGCAGGTGGTACCAGAAGAGCGCAACTCTGTGGATGAGATGATGATTGCTTTCAAGGGAAAATTCAGCTGCAATGAGCAATGGTTGATGATTTGAATGTTTTTATGCTTGCTGCAGCTTCTGTTTGAGCTTTAAGTGGATTGTTTTCTTCTTTCAAATATGCTAAAAGATGCAAGTTGTTGAAGACATTGGTCAGTTTTAGTAGCATTAGCTTCCAGAGAGCTAGTACACTGCTAGTGGTATCAGACAGTGGAGTATATGCTATACAGCATGGATGCCAGAGATTTGAGGATGATTTCCAGCTTACCAAGAGTGCTGTGTGTTTGTTTAGCACAAGGTTAATCTTGGCTATAGTTAAGCTAGCAATTGACTGAGAATCTTTGTTTTTACTGAAAGCTTTGTTCTTAGTGTTATGCCTGTTTTTCAACATTAAATGTATTCCATAGAGTTGTAATCAGTATATAAAACTGTTGCAAACTGTTTATACCAAAAATGAACTAAAAGAAGGAGCAGATCAGTAGTGGGAGCATGACAAATATTTTTAGATTATATATATATATACATACAGGTCCTTCTCAAAAAATTAGCATATTGTGATAAAGTTCATTATTTTCTGTAATGTACTGATAAACATTA
>JBBPDA010052899.1:0-13705 GCA_037974385.1 Arnoldichthys spilopterus
GTTTAGTTGTTAAGTTTAGTTTAAATTTAGTTGTATTGTTGCTCTTGTGTTCTGTCATGTTTGCACTTGTGCTCCTGTCTGTTTTGCTTTTGTGTTGCACCATGGACCCGGACGAACGTTGTTTCGTTTTTACTGTGTACTGTGTATACTGTGAAAATGACAATAAACCTACTACTACTAGGATAAAGTCTCCTATGACCAGAGCACTTTTAACAGACTGCTCAGCAGGTGTTTCACTGAGTGGAGCAAACATGTTTGACATGCGAATGGGAGGAGAGGTGCTCATGTGGGGAAACCTCGGCTGGAGCCTTGATCTTCAGACTATGGCGGCAAGATCCAAACCAGTTGCCCCGCTGTAAGGGCTCTTCAGCCGGAGTTGAGGGCAGGCTGTCTGTAACTAAAGCTGAGGTACCCGGAGTAGCCAGCAATGAGTCTGACTCAGAAGCCTAGCTTATTAGCTCTAATTAGCGTCTGGATGTGCACCTCTAACCTTCTTCTTTCATCAGTGATGAAACTAACTGACAATTCTTACAAACAAAATTTTTTAACTATTATAAATAAACTATTACTGGCGACGGAGAAGATGGAAGAACTAAACATATCGCACTCCTTACAAAGAGCCCAGTAACCTCCATTTGAATACTTACACTTTGTTGGCATCAGTAGAGTCGAGATGATGAGTCTTTCCCAAGTATGCATATCACAAAATTTCGTTGATGAAATGACTATTGCAGTTTTAAACGCGATATTTACTCTTAGTTTAACCAAAACTCGCAATTTAAATGAACTATAACTAGCTGAAACCGAAGTTGTTTGAGGAACAAGTAGCAGCAGTAGCAAAAAACAATATCAGTAGTGGCAGCAGGAAGTGACATCCATGCTAACAGATCAGTCTACAAGCTACACTGTTGTAGTGAATGCTGGATGCGTTTTCACATTGTCATGCTGAAATATCATATTTTTTCCAGTATTATGTACATTAGATGGTGGAAGATCTAAATTCTTTGTGATCTTGAGTGGCTTAATTATTATGATATTCTCACCTGTTAACACTTCACCTGCTTAACTGGGAATGTTTCAGAATGATGTATATAAATATATATGACCTATTCCTGGGGATGCACAGTGTATTTCTTTGTGCCAGTGCCAAGCCCAGATAAATAGGAAGGGTTATGTCAGTTAGGGGACCTAGTGTAAAGCTCTTGCAAATCATGATGCGGACAACAAGATTTTTGAATAGGACATCAAGATTGTTTTGTAGGTAAAAAGAGTGTCAGATAGAGTGATGAGTATGAAGCTGCAAATCGAAGGGGTAATTAAAAAGAGGAATTCTGGATTGAGTTGGATGAAGTGCTGGAGAGTGTACCCAAGAAAGAGAGAGAGAATGATGGTGATTGGTGCAGACTTCAATAGGCATGCTAGTGAAGGGAATAGACGTAACAAGGAGATGATGAGTAGGTATGGTGACAAAGGAAAAGGAATGCAGAAGGTCAGATGGTAGTTTAATTTTGCAAAAAAGGATGGAAAGGCTGGTGTGAATACATACTTTAAAAAGCGGGTGGAGCACAGGGTGACATATAAGAGCGGAGAAAAATGCACACAGGTGGATTATATGCGATCCAGGAGGGTCAGTCTGAAGGAGACTGGAGACTGCAAAGTGTAGTGACCGGGAAGTGTGTAGCATAGAATGGTGGTCTGTAGGATAACTTTAGAGATCAAGATAAGGAGGAGAGTAAGGGCAGCGCCAATGATAAAATGGTGGAAGTTGAAGAAAGAATAATACAAGGTGGAGTTCAGAAGGAAGTTAAGACAGACACTGGGAGATAGCAAAGAGTTACCAGATTGCTGGGCAATGGAAGTGGTAAGGGACACTGCCAGAAAGATTCTTGGTTTGACATCAAGATAGAAGAAGGAGGATAAGAACACCTGGAGGTGGAATGATGAAGTTCAGGACAGTATACAGAGGAAAAGGTTTGCAAAGAATATGTGAGATAGTCAAGAGAGATGAAGAAATGATGAAATGTAAGGAAAAAAAGGTGAGTGGTGAAAGCAAAAAATAGGTCTCCTTGTATAGAAAAAGTGCCCATATGTCACCAATGCACACTGTGGGATTGAGACACCATGTTGGGGGACTATGTTTGCTGTTACCCCACATTGCAAAGGTAACAGCAGGAGCCAGAGTTTTCGCTTATAAAGCCTCACAGTTATGAAATAATCTTCCAAATTATGGTGGAGACTCAGACACAGTCTCAATATTTAAGTCCAGGCTGAAAACATATTTATTTAGTCAATCCTTCTGTTAGTTCTAGATAAGGTGTAGATCTAGAGAATTCTCAAGCATAGAGTATTCTGGTTAAACTGGGATGTTTGGATGCTTTCATCCCCCCACTCTGATGTGTTTACTCAGGTTCGTTGACATTTGAGTGGTTGGCCGTCTTATGCCACAGGATGCCCTCATGTTTGTACTACCTTCTGGCTCTGTTCTTTAGTTTTGCTGTCAAAGCATTTCTTGACGGAGCCCCTGCCTGCACTCAGACCACAATGTATGTTGTTCTTAAACACTCATACCATTGAACATTCCAAACAATCTATTTCTCTCTCTTTGTTAAGCTACTCTGTCCACTTCTGGTTGAAGTTTTTACTGCTAGAACCCACTCACTCCTGCTGAGATTTCTGGTGAATTCGGCCCAGCGCCCAAGGTCCCTTAAACTTCAGGACCCTTGACACCTCACAATCTGAGATCATTTTAGACTAAACAAATCTCTTCAATTCTGTGTTAATCTCCAATGAAGGTCAGAATGTGCGGCGCTATTGCCCTCGCGACGCGCACAGCGGGCGAAAAGGGTTTTGACGCACACACACACACACACACACACACACACACACACACACACACACACACACACACACACTATTGTGAATGCGTATATAGTCTTTGACTGACCGTTATTCAGGGCTCAGAGACTTTTCTGCCTAACAGAACGCAATGTTCTGAACCAATTGAATGTCTGTGGTTTTCTTCTAAGCCCAGGTAAAGCCTGATTGTGCCAGAAGGATGTTGTGTCAACGTACTAGCGATCTGAGGTCAGTTATGGGTTCACTCAATTACAATAGGTACTACATTTCTGATTTCTCTGAAATTGCTAAATCACTAAATGATGCCCTTAAGAGGGGACATGCAGGTAGCAAAAATGTTGATTGGTCAGAGGAAATGGATGAAGCCGTTGCGGCCCTGAAAACAGCCCCAGCCTGTTTTCTACCTCACAAATGTCCTAACACGTTTCACGTCAGCCCGAACGCCTATAACTGTGCTGGATAGAGTCTAAAGGCCACTAAGCCAGTGGTAGGTTACAACCACGTGTTAATTCATACTCCACACAGGTTCTTAAGATTGTTATCTGACACCTCCATCAGAACCATCTCCTGCCAGTGATGGGCTAGATGGGATGCCTCCCTCTTTGCCCCCGGCAAGACACCCAAATCATCCCTGCTGTCCTCATGCTCACAAAAGGCACTCTGCATCCAAACAATGCTCCTGGAAAAAGGACACACCATCTCATGTGATCCTCATCCACAACTGTGCATAGACCTGTTTATTGATGGCAGCAGCTTCTACCTGGAGGGCACAAGACACACTGGATGGGCTGTGGTTAAGGGGTAAGACTGACAAAGTTATTTCCTCTGGCTCAATCATAACTGGCTCAATAACAATTGGTTGAACTGCATGCATTAGATACAGCATTATCTCATGCCATAGCTGCAAAAATTCCTGTCAATTTTTACACTGATAGTGCTTGTCACGGGTTGATTCATACCTTTTCTCCTGTTTGGAAGAAACGTGAATACTTGACCTCTGGAGGTGCCTGAAGTTGATCTCTCAAATTGTGGACAAATGTCCCAAATGCCTAAATGTTTCAGTAGTCAAAATTTTTGTTTAATGATTTGCATCACCAACTCTGACACCCAGGTCCACACTAAACAGCACAAAATTTCCAGGTGTATCACCTGTTTGAAAATTTAAACTGATCTTACCATATTCTGTGGAATTAAGGTAAGATGATCAATGGAATCTCCTGCTTATCCATATATATATTTATTCTGTTAACTAATTATATTTCTCTTGAGGTTTTTCTGTGTCACCCTCTGACAGGTGCTGATTTATGTACAGCCCTATTGCCCTGCTGTCCCCAAAGCTTTAGAAGGAAGCATTCTGTTTCCTGATCCCTTTGTATGTCATCGTTCTGCCAATTGAAGTTTTTGTTCAACATAATTTACAACGTTACAAATTGCTTCTCATATTTTAAGTTTATGTAATCCTTGTTATTTTTCCTTTTTATATTAACCATGTTCATTTTAACTTTGACCATTTCTCTGGTCTCGCATCAAAATTATTTATTTTTTATATAGCATATAGTTATGCTGAGATAACCCACCGCACTGACTGCCATCCGGTGTCGGCCAGAGGAGGATGGGTTCCCCTGTTGAGTCTTGGTTCCTCCCAAGGTTTCTTCCTCTAGCTCAGGGAGTTTTTCCATGGCTCTCTTGCCTTGGCTTACTCATTAGGGGCTCGGACCGGATTTGGTAAAGCAGCTTTGTGACAACATCAGTTCTAAAAAGCGCCATATCAATAAATCTGAATGTTATTGTTGGATCTGTTAAAACACCTCACAATCTGGGATCATTTTAGACTAAACAAATCTCTTCGCTTCTATGTTAATCTCCAATCAAGGTCAGACTTTTCATAGCTACTGCCTCCATGACGCTCACAGCTGGCTGAAATGGTTTTGACTCACACATACACATACACACACACACACACACAGTATGGTGAATTTGTATATAGTCATTGACTAACCATCATTCAGGGCTCAGAGATTTTCAATGCAAATTGAGACGTCCCCACTTATAGGGAAGGGTGCTTTTCCAGAAGACACACTATGAAATTGCTCTCTCTCTTTTAAATAAAAATCTTTAAAAAAGAATACTGATGAACCCTGACCTCTCCTTGAAGACATGTCGATCAAAAGTCATTGCGGCCCACCTGTAAACAAGGAACTGCTGCCATTTTTTTAAACTGAGATTATTAGTAGTTTTACTATTATTCATTTTTCCTTTCTTATGTTTGTTATTGCTATCCAGTGTTGACCAGAGGAGGATGGCTTCTGAGCCTTGGTTTCTGTTAAGGTTTCTTTCTAAAGCTTAGGGAGTTTTACTTACCTCAGTTTGACTTACTCATTAGGGTCTCAGACCCAGATTCTGTAAAGCTGCTTTGTGACATCAGTTGTAAAAAAAAGTGCTATAAAAATAGCATATTTGACTTAAACATAAGGTGTCAAGTAAATTTTATTTCTTATGGTCTTAAAAAGTCTTAAATTTAAGTTGTTGAAACCTGCAGAAACCCTGTTAGAGTAAAAGGGAATGCAGAAGAGAGGTGAAGATGAGAGTGGAGGCAGGTTGAAATAAGTGGAGAATAGTGGCAGAAGTGATCAGTGACAGGTGGGTCCCAGCAAGGGTAAAAGGAAAGGTTTACAAGACAATAGTAAGTCCAGCTATGTTATATGGATTTAAGACAGTGGCACTAATGAAAAGACAGACGCCAGAGCAGGAGGTGGCAGAGTTAAAGATTTGCATTGGGAATGATCAGGATGGACAGGATTAGGAAGGAATTTATTAGAGGAACAGCATAGGTTGGACGATTTTAATAATAATTCGAGAAGTGAGATTGTAATGGTTTGGAAATGTGGGGAGGAGAGAGGCTGAATATGCTGAGAAAAGGATGTTGAGGTTGGGCAAGAGGAAAAGAGGAATGCCAAAAAGGAGGTTTATGTATGTGGTGAGAGAGGACATGCAGGTGGTAGATGTGAAAAAGAAAGAAGCAGAGGATAGAAAGAAATTGAAACAAACAAATAAAAATAAATAAATAAATACATGTGCAAGTAGTTATACATATCATCTGTATTCTCTGCATAAAGGAGGATAAAATGTTTTATTGTTTAAATATATTGAAATATCAATCATTTTCATGGTGTGAACTTTTCTCCACATGAATGTATATCTTAGGCAAAGTACACTGGGATTTCAATTTTGGCCATAGTATTACACAATTTATAGTCATTAATATTGCTTTTTACAAAGTGCCCTTTAGGGAAAAACTAGGAAGGTGCCAAATAAAATTTCTATGATTACTTCCCTTTCCACTTAATACATTAAGATTATTCATTTTATAAAATGTAATACAAATTTAAACTATTTTGAGATGCTGTGCTTATTAATAATCGGGAATTTTTTGTGAACTTGTGAGTTGTATTAATTAAAAGAGAAAATAAATCAAATTATTAATTGCTTATTTTTTTTATTTATTTTTTCATGCTACTTTGAAATTCAAGAAAAGCATGCTGTATTTTAAATAAGCTTTATACAAAAATTTGGGTACCCATGGTGGTCTTAATAATACCTGCCATGAATAATTAATAAATAAAAAAGTTTATTGGTAACACATTTATTGTAATTATTTAATGCTTTACACTCAAGTGTTCAGTAAAATCATCATAAAGAAAATAAAACAAAAACTTTTTGTTTTTGTGCTACATGGTTTATTATGTGTGCAACAATGGTCACCTTAAAATTGAGAACTACACTGATTTTGAGACATTAAAATCCTGGATCCCAAGATATTCTCTGTGGTTTCTCAGTCTCCTCATAACAGACTATTTCATCTCCAGCGTGAAACTCAACGGCTTTGTCGAAAGAAAGACCACATTCCATGCCTATCTTCACAATCGGTACATCATCCTTGTGATGTTTTAGTGCAGTCAGAAATCCTAGAACAAAAAAGATACATAACTAACTACTGATGAAGTAAGCAATAAAAACCAAGCATTTCTTAAAATGATGCATTTACTCAGTTTAAACATTTTCTATGTTTTCTATGTTATATTGCATTCAGTTTTTTTACATTTTACACAGCCTCCCAACGTTTCTGGAATTGTAATACTATGTGGTTTACTGTAAGGTTGCTTGTTATGTTCTGTGCGTATCTATATTGTGCTATAAATTTAAAAAATCTTAATCCATGCTTCAAAGGTCTGCTTTTTATACTAAGGGTTTTAGCATGGCAGTTACAAGATTGCTTTCACACTCATTTCAATTTCAACAGGCCTAACTGCAACATGTTTAATATAACACAGTGCACCACAGATACTTTCATAATGTGCATTTGGAATGACTGCCATGTATTATCCTGCAATGATAGTGTAAATCATATAATCACTAAAAATCATTAATCATAGTGTAACTAAAACCTAAAAGAATGTTCCAAAATGTTTGATAAAAATACCTTCCCAAAGAACCTCTTTTCCTCTGATAAGTCGAAATTTCAACTTCTTATCCAGCTGGCCTTTTTGGACCCTGCAACCAGCCACAGGTATCTTCTTCTTTCCTACAGTCACATCAAATTTGGCCAAAACTGAAGCCTCTCCTATACAAAGAAAAGAGAGCTCAGACTTGTTCTGACCCAGTCTAGAGTCAGCACATAACAGAAAATGAGAGACACAAGAGGAAAAAAAGGTGGCAAGACCAAAGTCACATTTGCTTTATATTTATTTCACATTTATTTTGGTTTGTGACAAGGCCAAAAAAACTAATAAAAACACATTTCCAAAATCCAGTATAATCTATATCTATATATATATATAGTTTTGATTTTATGTTTTGATAGATAAAAGATTTAAAAACAAGGAACATAAAAGTATAATCAAACAATTTTTAAGAAATTTTAAAATTGCTATTTATCAATGAATGCAAATACATAAAACAACAACATCAAAAAAGTCAACAAACAAGGGAAAATAAGCTCTGCCTAAATTATGACCATCTATCTCAGGAGAGTATTCAGATGGTGAGGCCAGCAAATGCTGAAGGGACAACAAGCAGTGCAGTCTTCTGAGGTATACGTAGAAATACAGGCGTCAGCATATTTAAAAATATACTGACAAAAAAGAGATTTTTTCACTACAAAGTCTGTCTCAGTCAGTTTTTTTTAAATCTTGTCTGAAGAGCTAATCAGGTAATAGAACTAAACCTTTGACACCTTCTTAGAACCACAGATATACGGTTAAAGTGAGCCTTCATATTGCATTATATAAACGTTCACAAAAGGGCCTAACATAGTCTAGAACATTTATACTGGTGTGGTCACTTGACTAGCGGACAAAAACAAAACCGACCGACCGAAAACGAATTCAGCTGGGCTGAATTCAAGCGACTCCTGTACAACATCACATTACCAACTAGAACTGCAAGCAGTTTTGACAGGGGTCCAAGCGAATCCAGCGCACGCGCCCTCTGCTAGGCTCACCCACCGGTACATCTAAAAAAAAGCTTCTGAGAAAATTAGGGAGGATGGGGATATCATAGCACCACCGATTAGTGGACACGTGTCATTTTTTCCTATTCAAGTAGCATTGCACATACTGATTGTGACAAACAATAAAAAGTTTTGACATTTAGACCAAAAAAAGACAAGAATGCCACCCTAAAAGAAATGTTAGCATTGTTACCATTACGATAATGTTTTCTTCAAAATTTCAAAAAATTAAAAATTGTTAAAAAAATCTCCAAAATAATATCAAAGGATAGCCTACTGTAAGGTAAGATCGTGAAAATACAAACATTTACCTGTTTTTCAAACCTCTGAAAAAGTAGAGTGACGGACTTCGCAATACAGCACAAGTTAGAGTGTATCAAATGTTTGGGATGAGCCAAGTAATGTGTGTGTATTTTTAAGAATATTTTTAAATTTGAAAGGAAAATGTAGTTTTTTAATCATAAACCACGCCCACCTTTCCAAATCATTACCATTTCACAGAGGTGGATATATCTGGAGTTTGGTAAAAATCTATATAGGGTTAGGGTTAGGGTTAGGGTTCTGTAAACTACTCAGCTTTATAGTGCCCCCTAGTATTTGCAAATAACCAAAATTGATACATTAGCTCAATATTGTGTTGTGAACTTTTGATTGACTTAGTATGTAGATGAAATACAAAAAGTTTTGCGCCGATCAAGCTTTAACCCTAGGACGAGTTCTCGAAAATTAACACTTTTTAATAATTTGTGCAAAAACGGTTCAAAATTCATACAAAAATGTAAAAAAGACTCAGAAATACTCATGTGTAAATGTGATTTGGGAGTTAGAGGTCAAAATGCGTTGACCATAATAATAGCGCCACCTATCGTACTGATCATTACTGAAACATTAAGTCCTTCAAAAGTTTAGACATTTAGGCTAAAAAAATAACTTACAATAAATTGATAATTTGCGTAAAAATGGTTCAAAATTCGTACAAAAGTGCCAATGTAATAAAAACTCGTAAAATTAGTTTTTATAATACATTTTTTTATAATACATTTTTACATTTTATAATACATATTCTATTCTTTTGTAATATGTTTTACTTCTAAATTCCTATTTAACTTTATTATTTATATATGAAAAAATGCATTGTCTCAGGAACAATCAGGGAACATTTCACTACATGTTGTACTTGTATAACTATGTATGTGACAAATAAACCTCTTGAATGGACGAAAAACGATAGGGCTCCAGCTTCACTTGAACCACTAAAAACAAAGCAAATACAATAGGGCTTTAGCTACGCTTGGACCCCTAATAATAATAATAAGAAACAAAGCAAAAACAATAGGGCTTATTCTACTCTTTTCCATGGCCCAAACCGTAAGTTTCAAGAATAGACCTCAGTGTCTGATTAAATCTTTCCAGTGCACCTTGAGATTCTGGGTGGTAAGCACTAGATACCTGGGCTGAATATTAAATCACTTTTCTGAATACTGCAGACATAACATTTGTACCTTGATCTGGTTGTACACACTTTGGCAAACAAAGAGTATTAAAGAACTTAAACTTTTTGATAATAGCACATGACTTAATACTGCGAAGGGGTATGGCTTCAAGATACACTGCCTGTCCAAAAAAAGGTCACCACGTGGATTTAACAAAGCAATTAGGTAAGAGCCTCCCATTGGATAATTACAGCATGGATGATTATACTTTAGCTGGAAACAAGTTATTTAACCCAAATTGATGCAGTGAGTAGATTTAAATTTCTTAAACAGCTGTCTCGGGAGACACATCCTGTGGTCGTGGAAAAGATGTTAATCGGTTTCAGAAGGGTCAAATTATTGGGATGCATCAATCAAAGAAAACATCTAAGGAGATAAAACTAAAACTACCAAAATTGGGTTAAGAACTGCCCAATTCATTATTAAAAATAGAAGGATAGTGGGGAACCAACATCTTTGCAGAAGAAATGTGGCTGAAAAAAACTCATGGCTATGTTCAACAGTGACAGTAAAAGCATTTCTACATGCACAATGTGAAGGCAACAGATTCAATTTGCTAGGGAGCATGAAGATTGGATGCTGGAGCAATGGAAGAAGGTCATGCTGATGAGTCCAGATTTATCCTGTTCCAGAGTGATGGGCGCATCAGGGCAAGAAGAGAGGACCATGACGTGATGCAGCCATCATGCCTAGTGTGAAAATGACTATCATTGGGAACACACTCAAGCACCACAACGAAATTGAGTTCATGGTGATTTGATCCAGATTTAAGGAATTCTTTTTTTATGGGAGCTCTCTGGTCCCAAACTATTTAACAGTCCAACCAAAATCCTCATCTAAACAAAATGTAGTAGAAAGAGCAAACAAAATCCCAGCACAAAACAAAGAACAAACGCAAGAAAATGAACACCCTAGGACAGGTTGTGACAATTAAATCCATCAAGACCTGTTCAATAGATTCTCCTGCGACAGGTATAGGATGAAGTGGAGCAGAGGCAATGACCTGATTAGGCCTGCTAGCAAGCTGACATATATGGCAACGTCAGTACTAAACAACATTTGATTTCTCAGCCGGCCAAAATAAATGCTTCAGCAAATGTTCACACGTCTTTCTTGAACCTAGGTGACCAGCTAGTTCATGGTTTTGAGCAATGTGTAGCAACACATGGTTTTTATGTGGCTTAGGAACCACAACCTGAAATATAGACATATTACATGCTCAGCATACACCATCAAAAAAACACACAGGAGAACGATAAAGCATTTATCTTTTATATAGCAGCTGCAACATGACCAATTTCCCACTTAACAATATCCACTTTCTGCACAGAAGCCTTAGCATCCATCTTTGGAGGCAATTTTATAAGCCTGCAATACAGCTGACTTAACGGTTTCATTATTTATACTCTCCTCTAGCTTTCTAGCTGAACATAGTTCCTGGGCATTTCCAACAACAAAGACCAAATATTTGTGGGCTACTGCAGAGTGGCAGCAATATGCTCAAATACAGGGATTTATTTGTCCACTTCACTTTCCCTAAACATAGACCCTAAAGCAATGAGTTTAATAAGACAGATAAACCTTTATTAGTCCCACAAATGCTACGGCAGTACAAACATCAGAGCAGCATAAAGTGGCAAAACAATAAAAAAGATATACAACAAAATAATAATAAAAAAGTAGACTTTACAACTAATACAAAAAAATATAAAGACATTTGTATGTGTATGAAATGTATGTCTATATAAACCTGTACATGTATGTGTACAATTTGTTGCACACAGAGAAAAAATATTGCACAAAAGAGAAATATTGCACATAAGAGAAATGCACTTGTCAGTCCATGATATTTGGATTTGTGTTTGTTGGTGGAACTCCACCACCAGCTCCTTGGTTTTTCCAGTGTTAATCTGTAGGTAGTTCTGCTGGCACCACTCCAGAAAGTCCCTGATCAGTTCTGTGTACCTCCTGTCATCTCCATCAGTGATGAAGCCAACTACTGAACAGTTGTCACAGAACTGGGTTCTCACATACTGAGGTCGGTTAGTGAGGTAGTTTAGGATCCACATTGTGGGGTGATGATCCACTCCTGTGTGCTCCTGCTTGTCCCTCAGGAATGTGGGTAGGATGGTGTTGAAGGCATGAGAGGGAGCTGTGTAGGAGGTGGAGGTTATCATTCACTCCAATGCCAGGCTGGCAGGCAAAATGAAGTGGGTCCAAAGGGGCCGAAGCTGAGCAAGGACCAACCGCTCCAGGGTCTCCATCAGGTGGGATGTCAGAGCCACTGGCCTGTTGCTTTTGAGGTGAGGTCTTCGTCACTGGTACCACACATGAGGTTTTTCTAGAGCTGAAATTAAATCCAGAGGAACTTACATTTGACTTATCTTGATCTGTGTGAACCAGCACGTGATGACATACGGTACAGAATTCAGAGTTGACGAGACATTGTAGGTGCCAACTTCAATCTTATCACCCTCTGAGTTTCTAGCTCCAGTGTTTGGAACTTCAGCAGCTGAGCTTGATACTGCTGGTGACTTAATTCTAGATCAAGCTGCTTCAGCTGTAGCAAAATGTTGTCACACACATTTCTTCAACTAATCGCTGAAAAAACGCCGAAAAGTCCTTCTTTTAGAATCAAAAGTTGCTATACATAAGCAACTCCTGTTTCCACTATAAAAAATCTCTTTTGACTCATACATAGGTAATGGTGATAGGTAATAGGTAAACTCTGTTTTCTTTTTTTAATCTGTCACCA
Organism: Arnoldichthys spilopterus; assembly: GCA_037974385.1. Classification (NCBI taxonomy): domain Eukaryota; kingdom Metazoa; phylum Chordata; class Actinopteri; order Characiformes; family Lepidarchidae; genus Arnoldichthys; species Arnoldichthys spilopterus. The sequence continues at coordinate 12,614 of JBBPDA010052899.1, forward strand.
CCATGGGAGCTGCTGCCCATATGCTCAGCCTGAACGTCCCTCATCATGGCCCACCTGTACACTAGGAACTGCTGTGCTTCCTACAGTCACTGGGGCTTCCAGTACTATTGACTAGATCGCCTACTACACAAGGACATTAGGAACTGCCCCACTCCCTTCCCATCTGACCTACCATCACCAGGGTTCCAGCCAGCTTTTACCCTTAAATAGATTATTCGATCAGTAGGGGTTCCTTCCTGCTCATTCATCTTTAGAATAGCTTAACCACCATGGACCGCCACCATGTCATTTGCTGCCAACACCTTAGCCATGAAAGCCTATTTACTTTATTTTATTGCCATCCAGTCTTAAACAGAGGAGGATGGGTTCCCCTTTTGAGTATTGGTTCCTCCGAAGGTATCTTCCTCTAGCTTAAGAGAGTTTTTCCTTGCTTCTGACACCTTTGGCTTACTTATTGGGGCTTGGAAAGCAGCTTTGTGACGTCAGTTGAGAAAAGTGGTTAATAAATAAAACTGAATTGAACTGAATAGAAATCAGCCAGGAAACAAAGTTGCAAACTTGTCTAGGCTAAGTTTAGCAATATACATTGTGCCACTGGGCAAAATAAATTCTGTTAACTGACCAAGCACAGTGGATACCCCTTGTGCATCTGCACACAAGTCAAGACCTTATACAAACAGAGAAATTTAATGACATGATGTGAAATGTAGTCAATAATAAATACGCTCCTCACACAGAAGCCTTTGTCTAGAAATCTCAAGTCAAATCAAGTGGTCTTAAATAGGTCTTCATGCTACAATATAGCTTAAATACACTGAAACGAAATGTAAAAAAGGACAAAAGATATTTATCATTTAGGGAGAAAAAAAATCCAAACCTACATGGCCCTGTGTGAAAAAGTAATTGCCCCCTGAACCTAATAACTGCTTGGGCCACCCGTAGCAGCAATAACTGCAATTAAGCATTTGCGATAACTTGCAACGAGTCTTTTACAGCGCTCTGGAGGAATTTTGGTCCACTCATCTTTGCAGAATTGTTGTAATTCAGCTTTATTTGAGGGTTTTCTAGCATGAACCGCCTTTTTAAGGTCAT
>JBBPDA010052921.1:0-13704 GCA_037974385.1 Arnoldichthys spilopterus
GAAAGAGACAGATAAGAAGAAGAATAGAGTAGAAAAAGAAAGACAAGAGAAAGGAAAGACAGAAGAAGACAAGAAGAAAAAAAGAAGGAAAGAGGGAGTGAGGGAAGGGAGAGAGAAAGGAGAAGGAGGTGGAGGGTGGGGATGGGTGTAAACACTACCACATGGGTAGCATAAGCCTATGATGGAGGCCAGATGTTGTGTGAGCAGAAAGCCAGTATTAGCTGCTTTTGGACTCAAACTATACTGTAATTTTGTTGTCCACCACTGAAGGTTTGGCCACATTACAGGGCCACTTCTAATGAGTAAGAACTCTAGGCTGCGGATCCTATACAACAAAAATGTACACAACCCGTAAACACATGGGCAAATCTAGGAGGGCTCTTAGCACTTTTACCTACATTTGCACACTACTTCAAGCACATGCACACTTTCTGGCTACACTACACAGTAGTTTGGCTGAAAAAAATAGTAAAAATTATATTAATAAATTTCCATTTACTTCAAATGTGGTCAATCAACAAAGACATGTGTGGTGTCTGAAGGGTACCTTTTTTTTGTGCTGGAGCTACAAGTCAAAGTAATGTTAGCATCATAGTCAACAAATCATCACATCACATCCAGTTTTTTTCAGTAACTATTATCAAACTGTGTTGACTTGTTAAATGATCTCATGCAGACTTGCTCATGTGGTTTGTAACTCCTGACTGATGAACAGTAGCTAAAAACAGGAGAAGCTGCATTGGTGGTCTTTAATATTGGATGAAAGGTTTAATAAAATAAGCCAAACTTTTATAGACATTACTTGGGTGAGCTGTATGTGTAAACGCAAATATCTGAAACATTTGGACCATATATTAAACAAACTTTCCTTTTTTCACCCCCCTTACACAATGTTATTGCTCCATTCATGTGTGAATAGAACAGGCCATTTTCTGGAGCACTTACAGTGAGCAAGTGGCCGTGTTGATGTTATCATGCACTTGGCATTAAAACCAGAAGAAAATAAACATTCAATGGTGAAAAAAATGGGTCATTTTTATAAAGACACCAACAAAATTGTCTAACTGGAGATTCGAAAACTTTTGTCAGTAAGAACCAATGCCAGAATTGTCAGACAAATTCAAGCAATGTCAAGAAAATGCTTATGACCAAATTATGAACCACCTATGTAACTGCATGTCTGGTCTGGTTTGGAAAAACACAAAAACCTACCAGCATATTTCTGATTTTCTTCAGAAAAACAGTTTTTTTTAAGTATGGTAGCATCCTAAGCTACTACGTGCTTAGTGAACTGAGCAGCTCGTTGGCCAGTTGTGCTCACTGCCATTAGAAATGCACACAAGTCGCTCTTAGTAAGCTGAACAGCATTTTAAACATCACAACAAGGTCACAATATTTTATGCTGCTCTGGCTCGAGGGTGTGCAAACAAGTGAATTTATGCAAAAATGATGAATCATTTAAAAATTAAAAATTAGAAAACTTTTTTTTAAATGTACCCATTTATTTTGGACTCAGGGGTGCCCTCTAGTGTGCCATCAACCAGGAATTTATTATAAAATGGGGTTTCTCTTGTGGGTTTATAAAAAATATATTCCAAATGAAAAATGAATCTATGTGGCATTAAATTACATTTAAAATATTGTAAATTTACACAGACTCACAAGCTGTATAACTTTGCAACTTAGATATTACTAGATATAAATCAGTCAAAGCTTTAACTTGTCTTGGTAGTTCTTTTCTTATCAATGAGTAAAATGCTGTAGGTCCCTAAGATTAAACTTTAATTTTAATCAAGCCATCCCTTGAGCAAGATACCCCCTGCTAAACTGCTCCCCGGGCATTGTTGATAGCTGCCCACTTCTCCACGTGTGCTTGTGTGATGGGTTAAATGCAGAGGTCCTAGCAATTTCCTTCAGGATCAATACAGTTAGTTTAAAAAAAAATCAACAGTCAATTCAATCACCTGCTTCATAGGCACCACTTCACACTGATGTACTTCATGTATGTGTTAGATAAATTCAGTAAAATTCTTTAACTGAATCCCTTCTGTTTAGGTTCAAGCTTAGTTTGTCACACAAACAGATAAACATGTACAATGTGCAACGGTTTTAACCAAATACTAGAAATTAAACCAGTATGAAACAAGGTATATATAGATATATAGAGAGAGATACACACTTTATTGTCTGCAAGAAAAATATACAGACATAAACATAAAATACAGGAAAGTGGCATTGTGCATTACTACCTAGGTCATCACATATCCATGAAGTGATTGATGATAATGTATCAGTAATATATCACTGAATCTATATCGAGAAACCAAACCCCTTAATTTCATCCCTCTAAATGACCTTAATTTCCCCTTATAAGGGAATATAATAAAATTAAGGAGGAAAAGTTCACAGATTAATGTCGATTAAGGGGTAAAACTGCTAAATTTGCCCCTTAAATTTACACTTAAAAAATCCTTATTTCATCCCTTAAATCTAATTAATTAAGGGGCAGTGTAAGAGCATTTTAAGGATAATTAACTGCTTAATATTCCTTACATCACCCCTTAATTCTAAATTCTTAAACCCTTAAAATTCCTTATTTCAATCCTTATTTTTTATTAAGGTGTTACTTAAGACTTAAATTCTTAAATACTTATGTCACCACTTAATATTAATTTCATACTAAAATGTTCAGATAAAAACATAAATATAAATAATAAATATTATAATAAATTATTAAACAATATTGTGAATTTATATTGTATTTTATTATTTTTATTATTTTAATAACAATGAAAAAATCATTCTCTTTTTTCTCTTTCCTCCTTGGGCTTTGAAAGCCTTTGGAGGGCTGTCAGTCACATATTCATAATGTCTTTGGCTTTTTTCTTTATTGCCCCCGTCTCTTCCACTTCCTTCCCGTCTTGATATGTCTTTGTTATATCCCCTCTGTCTTTGTTTTCCTTTCCCTTCTCCATTATTCTTTTGTCGTATTCTACTACTTGCTTGTCCTGCTGCTTACTTGGCCCATCTATGTATTTTTTTTCCCAGTCACTTTTTCCCCAGTCTAAAATTGACAATACGAAACAATATTAGGATAGAGCTTCCTCAGTACTATTCAAATGTACAATTACTACAGCATGTTGTACATCAAAATGTATTAATATTTCAGTTTTTGTAAGACATACAGTATGAGATGAAAAACAAAACACCTAGTAAAAATGAACAGGATTCATACACATTTTTACGGAAAAAAATCTATGACTTTTTTACAATTTTCCATGAACCGTATGTTCTCTGAAATGTCTTCTCATCAGTATGCTTTTCAACGTTCAGCAGAGATGCTTTCTTTTTCTTTTGTTGTTTGCCTAACCCTGCTATAACTATTAAAAATAGTCAGAACAGTATGTGCTTCATTTTCCAGTATGTAGAGACATTCTTTGGCTTAGTACTGTGAGAAAAAATAAAGTTAAAACACTTCTTTACCAATTTGGTACAAATAATGTATTTTTCTATATTTATTTTTACAGCTGATTACTCTCTAACATTATAGAATGAAAATAAATACTTTCTGATCAAATGAAAATTAATTTAGACTAATTTAAAATGAGCTGCTTTTGGCCTTTCTGGGCCGAGAACTACATCACCCACAATCCGCCGTAAGGGAACAGGTAGGACCCCCTACAGGTTAAGGGGGACTACCGCCACCCAGCGGTTGGCGCCGGTCCCCATCTCCTGAGTACTGACTGGGCCAACTCAATCCAAGTGCTGCTAGTTACATCCCTCATCACCTGGCAATATAGGCAGGGCTGGGACGCGGGGAGAGCATGGAGGATACTCGTTGTGTGCCATCGACAGGCGACGATAGTGGGTTCAGTATTTCATAGACAGCACCAGTTGGTGTTGTAGAGTTACAAGTTACAGTATTTATTGTGCAGCGACAAGTAGTCATTGCAGGCATTTAATGAAGCGCCAAACCCTAGTATACAGTATCGAACATTGCACAAACTGAGCGGAGTGCAGCTCCAGTGAAGGCAGTCATCACAGAGCTCCTTTTGGGACTTTCTCCTACTGAGCGCCGGAGCGGTGGTTTTGTGTTTGCTGGCATCTTGTGAAAATAAAGACTCTTTTGTTAACCGCACTGGTTTCCTGCCTTACCTCAGATCGTGACAGAATCCTCCACCAAACATGGAAACCGCGGGACAAATCGATGCCACAAACCCCCCGGACCTAGTCCGTGCCTTTGTGGACCAGGGGAGATTGCTCGGCAAGCACCAACAGGCAATCCAGGCTATCCGGGCCAGCCTGGAGGAGATCTCGTGTTGATGCAGCTGCCAGCCTGGCAAGCCCCTCCCGCCGCTGCAGTAGCGAATCCAGTTCCCGACTCCAATTCAGGATCTGGCTTTCACCTCCACTCCTTCACTTCCACCCTTTTTTTTACGTCCAAAGCCAGCGGAGGAGTCTCAGTAGGTACATCACTGGCCAGGGGACCATTCAGGGCAGGTTTCAGGAGTGACACATGGAAGACAAAAACGGTAAATGGCAAGCAACAATAACTTGTAAGATACTTCATTAACCTTTTCAAGACTTTTTAATGGACCAATGTATCTTGGATTCAGTTTTTTACATGTTTGTTTTAACCTAAGATCTTTCGTGGACAACCAGACCCTATCCCCTGGCTGATATGCTGGAGGTTCCCTTCTAGAACGGTAGACCTGCTCTTTCTGTCTCTGAATCTCCTCGGCAATGTTTGTGTGTGTAGCCTCCCAAACCTGTTTGGCCCTCTCAAACCACTCATTTACTGCGGGAACCTCCGTACATCGAGCATTCCAGGGGAATAGAGCTGGTTGATACTCCAATACACATTGAAACAGAGTTAACCCCGTCGAAACACTCCTAAGCGAGTTCTGAGCATACTCAGCCCAGGGTAAAAAACTGGCCCACTGAGACTACTGATTATGACAATAACTGCGTAGAAATTGCCCTAAATCTTGGTTAACCCGTTCCACTTGACTGTTAGACTGCGGGTGGTACCCAGAAGTTAGGCTAACACTGACCAGACCCTGGATGTGAATTGTGGACCCCTGTCCAAGACTACATCCTCTGGCAACCCAAAGTATCGAAAAACCTGGTGAAACATTACTTCTGCTAACTGGAAAGCTGAAGGTAATTTAGGCATAGGAATAAACCGACTGGACTTCGAAAACCTATCTACAATTATCAGAATACATGTGTTACCCTCAGAGATAGGTAAATCTGTGACAAAGTCTACTGCCAGGTGTGACCATGGAGGCTGAGGCACCGGAAGAGGCTTGAGCTTTCCCACAGGGAGTTGGCGAGGAGACTTGGTGATAGCACACATTGAACAGGTCTTGACATAGGATTCCACCTGCTCTCGTAACTTCGGCCACCAGAACCTCTCGGAGACTAAGTCTAGAGTTCGGGTAATGCCTGGGTGTCCTGTAGATGAACTCAAATGCAGCCATTTCAATAACTTGTCCCGCACAGAAGTTGGAACAAAGATTTTACCTTCTGGGCACTCTGCGGGTGCTGGTTCACTCTCAGTCTCTCTCTCAATCTTCTCCTCGATCTCCCACTGAATAGGAGCTATGAACAGGGTCTCTGGTAGAATGTTCTGTGGTTCCTCCAGCACCTGCTTAGATTCATGCATTCTAGATAATGCATCAGCCTTTATATTCTTTGACCCAGGATATGATATGCTGAACTGAAAATGTGTAAAAAAATAAGGCCCATTTGGCTTGTCGCGGATTGAGTCTCTTGGCTGTTCTTAAAAATTCCAGATTCTTATGATCAATAATTACCACAAATGGCTCCTGAGCCCCCTCCAGCCAATGTCTCCACTTCTCTAGCGCCATCTTAATTGCCAGCAACTCCCTGTTCCCCATGTCATAATTCTGTTCGGCCTGGGATAACTTCTTAGAAAAATAAGCACATGGGTAGAGTTTCTCGGGCTCACCTTGAGAGAGCACTGCTCCTACTCCAACACTGGAGGCGTCGACCTCAACCACAAACTGTTTGGTGAGGTCCAGATGTTTCAGGATGGGAGCTGTTGTAAAGCGCCTTTTCAATTGCTGAAATGCCTCTCGTGATTCAGGAGTCCACTGAAGTCTTTGTTGTCCACCTCTGGGGTTCTTTAACATAGACGTCAAAGGTGCTGCAACAGAACTAACATTTCTTATAAATTTCCGATAAAAATTCGCGAAACCTAGGAATCTCTGCATTCCTTTGACGTTGACAGGCTCTTCCCACTCTTGAACTGCACTGACCTTCCTGGGTCCATCCTGACTCCTTGAGCACTAATTACATATCCCAAAAATTGGACTACTTCTAGGTGAAACTTACATTTCTCAGCCTTCACGAATAGCTGATTCTCCAGCAATTGTTGGAGTATTGTTGCACACGACTTCTTCTGTCAGGAGAAAAAATTTAAATATTGTCAATGTACGAGATCACAAATCGTCCCAACATGTCCCTCAGGATTTCGTTAATGAATGACTGGAAAACGGACAGTGCTAGTGACAACCCATAAGGAACCACTAAATATTCATTATGTCCATTTGTAGTTGAGAAGGCAGTTTTCCACTCCTCTCCTGGTTTAATTCGTAAAAGATTGTACGCACTACGTAAATCCAGTTTGGTAAAGATAGTCGCTCCTTGAATCTGTTCTAATGCCAATGGCACCAAGGACAATGGGTACGTGAATGGCTTAATTACCTAATTCAGTCCCCAGTAATCTATGCCACTCTCAGGCCACCCTCCCTCTTCTTTACAAAAAAGAACCCAGCTGAGGCGGGTGACTTTGACCTCCTGATAAACCCGCTCTCCAGTGCTTCCTTAATCTATTGCTCCATCGCCATCGTCTCCGTTCTGGATAGCAAATAAATTCTACTACGTGGGGGATAGCTTCCAGGTAGTAATTCAATGGTACAGTCCATCTCACGGTTTGGGGGTAATTTAGTTGCCTTCTATTTACTAAAAACTTCCCTTAAATCGTCATACTCAGAAGGTATTCGAACCTTCTCTACAGGTTCAGGGCTTTCGATACTAGTACTAGCACAGGGGAGCCTCAAACACTGCTTCTTGCACTGCCCGACCATGAGATAATCTCAGACTTTGCCAATGAAATAATTGGGTCATGTTTCTTGAGCCAAGGAAGTCCCAGCACAATCTTGTGTGAAGCAGAATCAATCACAAAAAATTCTATGGTCTCCCAAATGTTCCTCGGACAAAACAGTGGTGACCCACTCTAATGCACTTCCGGTGAGTAGTGAAATAATTATCGCGATCTTCTGCAATTCCGATTACTCCGGGAACTGCGCGAGATACAGTGAAACACAAAACTTCGACATTGGTTGGGATTTCGGTCAAACTTTTCTGGTCTCGCTAATCTTACTTCGGCTGCAAAATGTCTCGAAGTAGCGCTTACCGCGGCTGGAGGTGGGTTGTTTATGGAAGCGAGCTCTCCGGAACTAGTATTGACTGCTGGAATAGAAAGCCGCTGGATGGTGGAAGTGAGCCCCCTTATACCGGTCCGTAGCTCATGCAGCTCTTGGTGGTGCTCCCCAAAAGCCTTCCCTGTTCAAAAACAGCTTTCATCATCTCGGTAATTCCTGTAGGGTTTGCTTCCACGCTACCTGCTGTATCCATCCGGCGAGGTCTTCTGTCAGGACCTGAAGATTCCCGTAGGAATTTAGGACACAAGTGCAGGTAAAATAGATGGTTTTTAATGGGCAAATCCAAAACTTCCAGAAAAGGGTAAAAAACACGACAAACACGGCAATAAGAGGAAAGGCAAAATCGTGGTTAAAGTCCAGACAAGAGGTCGGAATCACAGCAAACTAATATGGTAAAGATCAGACAAAGACATAGTTGTGGGACAAGCAGAGTTCAAAACACAGCAAACAGGTATATCAGAGGGCAAAGCAAAAATCAGAATCTAAGTACGCAAAAGGGTAAAAAAATCCAAGAAAATCCAATACAAGAAAAATGCTCAGAATCATAGTATAAACTGACGAGACCTCGCAACTAGATGTGGGTCTCTCTCCTATTTGAGGACCTGCCCTGATGTCCCCGAATGAGCCCCACCTGGGAGGGGCATGGCCAGACCTAGTATTCTGGAGAAGCTGACCATTCACGGCCTCTAGAGGGAGCCACAGCTCCTCTTACACCGTGAGTAAGCCTGAGAAATATGCAGGAAGTCTGGAGACGTGTGGCAGCTTCTTATTGCAGTGTGAACTGTATTTCGCCCACCAGCCGGTACAAGAAGATTGCCATCACGTTCTCCTTACTCACGGTAAAGGCTCTGGAGTGGGCAGCGGCCGTCTGAAGTAGGCTGGGCACAGCAATGTGTCGCTACGAGGAGTTCATCTCACAGCTCCGTCAGGTCTTCGATCACCCCCACGAGGGCAAAGCCCACGAGTTCGCCCTGGCGTTCCGGACCATGGCTGCCCTCTGTGATTGGACCGACGCGTCAATGTGCACGGTGTACCGAGAGGGGCTATCGGACAGACTGAAAGCCAAGCTGGCGTGCCGGGATGAGAGTCTCTCCCTGGACGCACTCATCGCCCTGTCCATATTTAATAGAGGAGCAACTCACAAAGGAGTTGGGCCTCGAATTTGTTTACTTAGAGCACCCCGTGTTGGCACTAGATGGGAGGCCAATCGGGCAGAACAAACTAAGAAAGTGCACGAAGCCGACCGCCGTGACCGTGGGGGCAGTGCAGAGGGAAATGCTGAGTTTCTTGGTTATCTCAGCGGTGGAGCCTGAGATAGTGTTGGGGTTACTGTGGCTAAAGACACATAACCCACACATCTTGTGGTTCTGCCCTGAGATCCTCAAGTGGTCACCATACTGCCATAAACACTACATTTGGCTGCCATGCACCACCACCAGCGTTGAGGGGGTGGAGACAGTCGTGAATACGAAAATTCCTGCTGAATCTCGAGATCTATTTGAGGTATTCAGTAAAAAAAAGGCCACCTATCTACTGCCACACAGAGATTAGGATTGCATTATTAATTTAAAACTGGGCTGCATGCCGCCTCACTGACCAATTTACCCCCTCTCGAGAGCTGAGACGGAGGCCATGGAGCATTATATTAAGGAAGCCCTTGACATAGGCTACATGCAACACTCCTCCTCCCTGGCGTCAGCTGGTTTCTTCTTCATTCAGAAGAAGGATGGGGGGTTACGACCCTGTATCGATTATAGGGGCCTGAACAACGTAATAACGCCCTTTCACTACCCATTGCCCCTGGTGCCTGTGGCATTGGAGCAGGTGCGGGGGGCAACCATCTTTACGAAGTTAGACCTTAGAAGTTAGATCCGCATATTATTTGGTGCGCGTTAAAGAGGGGCATGAGTGGAAGACCGCCTTCTCCACGATCAATGGCCACCAGTACCTGGTGGTACCATATGACCTCTCATTGGCGCTGACGGTTTTTCAGTCATTAATGAGGTATTTAGAGACATTCTTGGAAAGACAGTTATCGCGTGTATCGACGACATCCTTATTTTCTCGAAAACCCATGCTAAACACATAAAGCATGTACAGGCGGTGATAAAGCGGTTATTGGAGAACCAGCTGTACGTCAAGGCAGAGAAGTGCGAATTTCACGCATCCGTGGTTCCGTTCTTGAGGTATATTATGAGCCCAGAGGGGGTGAGGATGGATGGAGAGAAGGTAAGCGCAGTACTAAATTGGCCCCGGCCCACCATGGTAAAGGAGTTGCAGAAGTTTTTAGGGTTTGCGAACTTTTACCGGCGGTTTATAAGGGGATTTAGTTCAGTTGCGGTGCTACTAACCTCTCTCCTCAAGAAACAGGCAATGAACAACAAGCTGCTGGGGTGGAATGAGGAGGCTGAGCGAGCCTTTCGGGACCTGAAGGAAAGGTTCACCCAGGCCCCGATCCTCAGGCACCCCGACACAGAGAGACCCTTCATCCTGGAGGTGGATGCATTGAGTCACAGGGTAGGGGCAGTTTTGTTGCAGAAAGACATTGCCAGTAACAAGTTGCAGCTGCTTTTTGCAAGTGCTTTCTTTTCCAGGAAGATGAGTCCTGTGGAAAGAAACTACCACGTTGGGGACAGGGACTGGTTGGCAATGAAGCTGGCTTTTGAGGAGTGGAGGCACTGGTTGGAGGGGGCCAGGTTCCCTTTCCTGGTTCTCATGGACCACAAGAACCTGGAGTACCTCTGTGCCGCCAAGTGCCTCAACCCACGCCAGGCCAGGTGGGCATTGTTCTTCACCCGGTTCAACTTCTCTCTGTCATATAGACCCAGCAAGGCAAACGGCAAGGCAGATGCCCTCTCCCGACAATTAGTGAGAGATTTGGGAGAGGAGGAAGAACCTACCACCATCCTGCCAAAGGCCGTCCTTGCCGCTCCCATTAGATGGGAGTTTGAGCAAGAGATATAGAGAGAGAACCAGGGAAAGGGCACGTGACCTGGTTGTCCGGTCGACAAGACCTTTGTCCCCGAATGCATGAGAGTCGAGCTGGTCAGGTGGGTACACACCAGTAGGGCCACAGGACACCCTGGGATCTCCAAGACACATAGGTTGCTGTCTGAGAGGTTCTGGTGGCCGAAAATGAGGGCCACCACGAAATCCTGCTCAATATGTGCCACCACGAAATCTCCCAGGCAGCTGCCTGTGGGTAAATTGATGCCCTTGGAGATCTCTCAGAGGCCGTGGTCTCACTTGGCCATATACTTTCTGGTAGACCTCCCGAGGTCACAGGGGTACACTTGTGTGGTGGTGGTGGTGGTGGTCGACAGATTCTACAAGATGTGTCGAAAGCTACCAGCGACGAAGCTGCCCTCCGCTTTTGAACTGGTGGAGCAGCTGTTTAACAATGTGTTCAGGGTGACAGGGTTGCTGGAAGACATAGTGTCTGACCGAGGGGCCCCAGTTCACCTCCCAGGTCTGGAGGGCGTTCATGGGCAAGCTGGGGGTGAAGGTTAGCCTAACATCAGGCTACCATCCCCAGTCCAACGGCCAGGTGAAGAGACTGAACCATGAGTTGGGCAGATTCCTGAGAAGTTTCTGCCATAACCAGCAAAATCACTGGGCCACATTTCTCCCCTGGGCCGAATATGCCCAAAACTCCATCCAGAACGCATCTACTCGCCTCCATTCCCCCTTCCAGTGTGTGCTGGGCTATTCCTGCCTTACCTCCAATCGTGACACCCCCGCACACAACTCAGTGCCATACCATAATGTGATAAACATTAGAAATATCAAGTAGAAAATTAAGTTGTTTTTGATCAGCTAAAATATATTTTGTCTGTAATAAAGGGGAGGATTTGACTAAACTGAGAATCACAAGCACTCAAACTTACTGCATGTGTTTACACAGCTGTTCGGCGAGCCTGCATAATCAACATTCTAATAAGAAGGTTATTCAAGTGGGCTATCAAAAGTTTCTGTACCTTGCCTACTGATAAGATCACATGGTAGGCAGTGGGCTTGCAATGTGTTTATTTACCCAGCATTTTGCGACGGAAACTCAGATGCATGCGTTAGCACAATGGGTCTTTTCAATTTGAGGTCATTTTTTTGCATATCCCTACTTTTTAAAGCTATTTAAGGCCATATTTGTCCCTTAGTCCATTGGTCATCAACTGACTTTTAAAATTTTTTAACACCCTGTGGACCCTGTCTCTTATAAAAAAAACACATTAAACTGGTGAATGCAATCATTTATGCATTCAAATTTTCAGGTTTTGAGTATTAATGCTATTAGACCTTATTATATGACCTTAATTTTCACAGAATTCATTAAATAACTTCTAATACTGTGCTATCCAAACACAAAATGTCAATAACATTTTAAAAATATGCTTACTTTGTAAAGGTGCTCAGATGGAGGTGTGACCGCAATTGCTTCTTCTCTTTCTACAAGAAAAAATACACAATGCAGATATGTAACAATTTGAAACACTGGTCAAAATTATGAACATTTTAATTACATTTCTTCTCCTTGATTGCCCTGTTGAGCATCAATTGATTTCTCATGAGAGACAGCATACATTATTTCCAATCCACATTGTTTATTTTAGAGTTATCCAAAATTACTGGTAATTAAACTATATCAGCCATAACATTATGACCACTGACAGGTGAAGTGAATAACACTGATTATCTGATATGACTATGCAATGATTGGCTGGTACTTTAAGTGGTATTTGCATAACCAGATTTTATTGGTCTTGAGTGAACTGGTCTAATTGCTACTGTATTGTATTTATTGCACTTTGTCCTTAGTGCACTGTACACTTGTAGTAACTGTAATTTTAACAGCTCACCACAGCACCTAAATATGATACATTTTAATCAAATAATCATCTTTTTTAACCATTTAATCAATCGGTCATCTGTCTAAAATGGGAAGTGATTGTTATTTAGGGTAAGGGCTATTTATTATTTAAAGGATGAAAATTAATTTTCAATTTCATTGTGTCAGAGAGGTTTGCTGTACTTATAATAATCAATAATTGATTTTATTTATTTAATATTATGCTTATGTGGTTGCCCACAGAATGCTGTAGATGTTGTGCATATGCTGGGCATAGAGAAATGTCACTTAAAATTATGAGTAATAGTAATAGTGATAGCATAAATATTACTTTCCCAACTAAATACTAACTTTTATATCCAGTGATTAGTAAGATAATTAAAACCAATATTTCAATAATTTTCCAATAATCTCCATTTGGCACTGGATCCATGATCATAAATATAAGACCGTTTAGATTCTAAACTACACGAATAAACTTTAGTATGCTATTTATTGTTAGCAAATAAAATGAGAAATATGAAATTTAGATTACTTTAAAAACCCTAAATCTTGATGAGCACAGCCCCCCCCCCCCCTGAATTTACACCTTTAAAAAATTACTACCTCAAATCAGAAAAAGTTGGGATGGTATGGAAAACGCAAATAAAAAAAGAAAGTAGTAGATTTCTAAATTTTACACAAAATATATCATGTTTTATCTGGTCAACAATATTTCATTTGTAAATATACATCCTTTCCTGTCATTCAGACCTTCCAAAAAAAATACTGATTAATTTGACAACAGTACATGTTTCCACTGTGTGATGGTCCATCCTAGATGCCTCCGAGCCCAGAAAAGTCGATGGCGGTTCTGGACACTGTTAACATAGGGCTTCATTTTGGCACAGTACAGTTTTAACTGGCATTTGTGGATGTAACTATTTATTGTGGTACTTCACAAAGGTTTGCCAAAGTCGTCCTGAGCCCATGTGCTGATCTAGCTTATAGATGAATGACGATTCTTGATGCAGTGCCACCTGAGGGATCAAAAATCATGGTTATACAGCTTAGGTTTGTACCCTTGTTCTTCATGTACTAAAAATTGCACCAGATTCCTTAAATCTTTTCATTATGCTATGCACTGTTGAAAATGAAATATCCAAATCACTTCCTATCTTTCTTTGAGGAACATTGTTTTTAAACATTTCAACAAGTTTCTCACATATTTGTTGACAAACAGGCGATCAACGGCCCATCTTTGCTCCTAAAGGACCAGACCTTTTGTAACGACCCTGCCCTCGTTGTTTCACGTGTTCTTGTTTTTGTTTTTGTTTTAGCCATGTGTCTTGCCCTCGTGTTCTAGTTGCCCCGCCTCCCAGCTGCGTCTCGTCTCGTCTCCAGGTGTCG
>JBBPDA010052952.1:0-13703 GCA_037974385.1 Arnoldichthys spilopterus
GATAGACAGAAAGACAGACAGACAGACAGACAGACAGATAGATAGATAGATAGATAGATAGATATATAGATACAAGCAGATAGATACTTGCAATATACAGTATAACAATTATAAATGTGGTTAAAATTGACCACACTTAGGGGGGGGGGGGGTTGGGGCAACAGTGGTTCACTCTATATTGTCTTCATGGAAGGTTTAAGTCTTTCTAGTTATTGCAAAATGTTCTGATATGGATGGCCACTTTTTCCTTTTCCCATTTAGAAGTCTTTTTCTTTATTTTTGCATTTTTCTTTTAATAATAAAATTGTGGCAAGTTAAAATATGAACCATCGTCTGATTTACTTAATTTTTGATATTTAATGCCCAAACAGATTAGAAGTTCGTGCAGGGGTCAGTCCTCAGGCTAAATACAGATTACAGCAAGAGGGAAGTCCTTTGTCACCAGCACAGCTGATTGGCTGAAACACATTAATGAGGAAAGACATTGTGCTAATGAACTTTTAACGAGGCACACATACTAATTAGCATGACTGAATGATTGCGGTTCATCTAGCAACTCTAATGTTTAATAAAGTTGCAACTGAAAATATCTTGTTTTGGTGTGTTATAAACAAAGTATTTCATTCAAAATGTTTTATAATGTAACCATACATTGACACATGGTTTTAAATACTGGAGGAGGGACTGGGGAATTGGGTCAGTTGAGGCCCATGATGTCGGTGGGCTTTCAGAGACAGTGCACACCAAAATACTTATTGGAACTTTCATATCAATTCAATTGTAAACTTATTGCCAGTTTTTGAAAACATACTCTGATTAACCACAACATTAAAACCACTGGCATGTAAAGGGAATGACAATGATTTATCTTATTACAAGGGGTTGGATGCATTAGGCAGCAAGTGACTAATCGGTTCTTAAGGTTCATTGGGTTGGAACCAGACAAAATGGGCAAGTGTAAGGATCTGAGGGCCAAACTGGGTCAGAACATCTCCAAAATGGCTTGTAAGGGGTTCAAGGTATGCAGTAATTAGTACCTATCAAAACAGAAAGACATCCAGTGAACTGACAACGTGGCTCACTGATGTGATTGGGGAGCAAAGGCTAACTTTGTGGGCACACCTGTTGAAATTACATTTGTTAATGTCTCCAGAATGTGTACATATTTTTACATAGAACATCAACATACATTTGGATGCATGTATTTATGTGTAGGATTGGTCATGTTCCTTGTGCTGTCTGTTGAATCATGTTTATTTCCCTGTGTTCCATTACTCTTGTTTATTTTACCATGTGCTCCTGTCTGTTGTTGTTGTCTTAGACCTGCCTTAGTCCCGCCTTAGCTCCTCCTTGTTCACCTGACCCTCATTTCCTGAATCCTTCCTTGCCTAGGTGTATCTTGTCTTTTCTCCTTTATAAGCCCTTGTGTTTGGTAGTCTGGTGTCTGGTCTTGTGTTTCTCGTACTGTCTATGTGCCCGGTTCCTGTATTATCTTAGTTTCTGCATCTATGCCTCGTTCTTTGTTTTTTTCAGTAATATTCATGTGTATTTTTGTTATTTGTATTCTTGTCTTAATAATTCGCAGTCCTATAATAAAACCTTTATTAAGCCATCCTGCTTGCACCTACTTCCAAGAACCATCAATCATTACATTATGTTTACTGTATATGCATGTATGCATGCTTTGTCTGTAAACGGCCTATGTTCTTATGGGCTGTCTTGTGTTCTTCTTTAATCATTCAAAATGCAACCTAGACTGAAACACTGCTTATATCACCAGCAGGTAGCTCAGCTGAGTAGGTCTAAATTGCTGTTGGCTGAATAGGTGGACATATGGAAATGTACTGGATTTGGGATGAAAACTGTCAATTAAACTTTTTTTGGCAATTTAATTTCTATATATATTGACCAATATATTGATATTGAAATGTGGAAGTAAAATGTAGGTTTTAAAACCAGTTTTCACATACTACACTAACACGTTTAGGTTATAAAGCACAGTATTGAAAACAATTTTTAGATGGTATGGCCCATTCATTTTTTGGCCCTTAAGATACCAGTTAAACTACTGCTGAGGCTTCAGTTTCCATAGGCATCGTTTAGACTGGAGACACTGGGGATGACATGTCCCCACCACTTTTGGACTTTCAAAACCTTTCAAAAAATAACCTTTCTTATTCAAGGAGCTTGAGCAACAGTTTCTGCTGGCTGTTGATGTGGTAATAAACTACAAATTTTTTAGGTTCTGCAGTTCATGTGATGTTAAAGACATTCATGAGTGGAAAGGTTGCCATACAATTGCAACCCACTCCCATCGACAAATACGATCGCAGTTTCTGAATTGTAGGCAGTAACATGCTGTTATGGCTGAAATAAATTTCTCTGGACAGTTTTGTCTACCCCTGTGCATGCTGACAGCCAGTGGTACAGCAGAGCATGTCTCAGCTAAGCTTTTAATCCTGACCTGTCTGTGCACCCCTGCACCATGTTGTTGCTTTTAAAGTGTCTATTTGCAATGGCGCAACAACACTTTTAGAATGCCCAGCTTATACAAAATGCCCAGAGCATCCTTCGTGTATTCACCAGGTTATGACTCCTATAATGTCAGTCATTTCATGTAAACAGCCATCTCCCTGCCCACACATGCGTCGCCCACAAACATTCTCACATTCTATAGTCTCTTCTTCGATAACTAGATGCTATCATCAATGACTCTATTATGTGATTTTCCACAGTGGTGACCACAATTCTGAGAAGGTTAATAAGTCCCAGCACTTCAAAAGAAACTTTCAGCCCGATCTTACCATTGAATGTGTGCATTAAAATGGTCATAATGCCAACAGCTGGTAGCTCTGCCCTTAAAGGAGTGCTCCAGCACAAAATCATATCTTCAAACTGTAGTGCATCAGGCAAGTTTGGTATCTTTTTTTCTTCCTAAATTTGCACTTGAGCTACAAGGCTAATGTAGCTAAGAAGTATTGGAAGCTTTTATTGCATCAAATAGTACATACTTAACCTCTGCTCTGATTGGCAGCTGTATATTTTGCCTCATTCAAAACATAGGCAACACCAAAACACTGCTTATAACTTAAGTATGAGTGGGTGTGGCCAAACCATTGTAGGTTGTATAGAGCATATGCACATGAGGTCACTGCTGGGTATAAGGCAGTATAAGCATTCAGATCGAACGCAATGAGAACAGACAATAAAACGGAAAAAAAAACTGTTGTGCTATTGACTGTACAAAGAGATTCAAGAAAAAATGGGAGCTTTCTCTTTTTACAAACTGGCCAAAGCTAAAAAAAAAAGTACGCAAATATACTGCAATTTGCAGAAACAATTGTGTTTATTAGGGCAAACTGTGAAACCAGGAGTAATTAAAGACAGTTGGTCTACCAAAGATTCAATGCTTCATTGAAAATGATATGTAACACGAACTAAACAGTAAATATATGAATCTTCATGAAAACATAGTGTGAGGGATTTAAGAGGAACAGTTGAGTGAGGCCCAAAGAAATTTTTGCAATTAAACTTATGGCCTGTACAGACTGCAGAATGAATGGTACATTTAGAAACATCAACACTGTTTTAATGTTTTGCTTTATTATGTTTACCTTAGGGTTTTCTAATTAAAGTTAATTGTAAGCTGTTTTACTTTTTGTTCCTGCATATAAAATAGTAGGATTGGAGTGGATGGGTAGAAATAAAATGTCAGTAAATGTGCAGAAACGACCATGTAAAAATTGTTATGATATGTTGAGGTGAGTGAGTGTCACCGTGCCCCTGGGGATTCAGGCAGTGAAATCTGTTTCTCTTTCTGCTTGTCTGTTGCAGTGTGTCCCTTGATGCTGATTTTTCTCCCCGGCCGGCATCCAAAGGGAAAAAAA
This sequence comes from Arnoldichthys spilopterus, assembly GCA_037974385.1. NCBI lineage: Eukaryota > Metazoa > Chordata > Actinopteri > Characiformes > Lepidarchidae > Arnoldichthys > Arnoldichthys spilopterus. The sequence continues at coordinate 3,888 of JBBPDA010052952.1, forward strand.
AGAAGAAGAAATCACAGAGGAAGAGGAGGAGAGAAAGGTCAGTTAACTAATGTTTCTCTGTGTGAGGCAGGAGTGAGATTTCTGAAGCTTCGTGTGAGAGAGAAGGACAGAGAGAGAGAGAGAGAGAGAGAGAGAGAGAGAAAGAAAGAACTGGTTGTAAGTGAATGAAGAAAATGACGGTTAAACATGAAGGTTATAAAACAGGGGTGCCCAGTTCTGGTCAATGAGGGCCAGTAATTTTTTGGCTCACCCCTTTATACACACTCACTAGACCTAGCAGTCTATAGGTGAGTTGAACCAGGTGTGTTTGAGCAGGGAAATCTCCAAACTATGCTAGACGCTGGCCCTCCAGGCTCAGATTTGGGCACCCAGTACAAATTGTTTTGGACCAAATTGTGAACAGTAAAATCTATAATGCATTAGTTTCTCAAGTCTTTTTGTCATGAATGAATATTCTTGTAGAAAGTTAGGACACAAATGCAGGTAAGAAATGATGGTAAATTTTAATAACAACTCCAGATCTTCCAAAAAAGGGTAGAAAGCCAGCAAACACGGATGTCGTAGACAAGGCAAAATCAAAGTCAAAGTTCAGGCAACTGTCAAGATCACGGGCAAATGGGTAAATCAGAGACAAGACAAAATCGGAATCCAAAAACAGGCAAAGATCAAAATTCAGTAAACAGGTATATCAAAGGTCGGGCAAGAATCAAAATCCAAGAGTCAAAAGGGGTCAAAAAATCCAAGAAAATCCAAATCTACAATAATCGCTCAGAGTCGCAGAAATACTGACGGAACCTCGCACCAAGGTGCGGGTCTCTCTACTATTTGAAGGCCTGCCCTGATGTTCCCCAATGAGCCCCACCTGGGAAGGGCGTGGCCAGGCCTAGTATTCTGGTGAAGCTGACCGTTCACGGCCTCCAGAGGGAGCCCCAACTCCTCTTACACTTTTTAATAATTGATATGTCATAATTTGTTTTATCAGTGCAATACAGTGACATACTTTCTTAACATACTTTAATAACAGCTCTTAGATTTTAATAGTGTTGAGCCATAGGCTTTTTATTTAACATGCTGAGAAGCATTTCACTGCACTGAACAATGCATTGTAGACAGTAGGTGATAAGTTATAGCAGATAGCTTAAAATTCCTGAGAATTTTGTTGATTGGGGTGTAGAGACATTAACATTTGTGTGTGTGGTGGGGTCTCCAAACACACAGGCATGTGCCAGAAATTCATAAGGCAGGTTAACAAGTGGGATGCATTTTTTGTCATTTATAACATTATGACCACCTGCCTCATATTGAGTAAGTCCTCCATGCTGCCAAAACAGCTCTGACTGTGGTGCTATGTGTAATTTGACAACTATCATAGTCAGAATTAACATTTTGTTCAACAAGAGCTCCTCTTTGGGACTGGACCAGACAGGCTAGCTTTCACTCTCCACATGCATCAATTAGCCTTGGGTGCCCATGATGTTGTTGCTAATTCACCAGTCCTTCCTTGGATCACTTTTGGTAGGTCCTAACTACTGTATATCTGGAACACTTCAAAGGACCTACTGTTTTGGAGATGCCTGACTCTGTCATCTAGTCGTCACAATAAGCCCCTTGTCAAAGTGGCTCAGATGCTTACACTCACCCATTTTCCTGCTTCCAGCATATCAACTTCAAGAACTGATTGTTCAGTTGCTGTCTAATATACCACCCTCCTGACAGGTGTCATTGTAATGAAATAACTAGATAGTCAATGCTCATCACTTCAAGATTTACTGGTCATAATGTTATGGCTGATCAGTGTATATTTACATCCAATCTTTCATACCTGCCCTGGTACTGTGCGTGGTATAGAGCGTAAGAAGAGCATTGTGAGTAATTGAAGACAGAGCAGATTGTGCATGTTCTCAGCTGCTGTTCTGTTTGATCCGACAGGTCCCCCTCCTTCAGCCCGTCACCTGTGAGGAAGAAGAAGAAGAAGAAGAAGAGCTCGAAGAAAAGGAAGCAACACAGGTAATGTGTCATGTTTATTTGTCAGATCACATCGCTAAGAAAGGAGCCTGTGCGTCAGCACCACCGTTAAAGCAAACTCTGCTCCATCTCTCTTGCAGGTCTGCTTCCAAGAAGACACACCACAGGTGGGTTCGAGTTTAGCTTTCGACCACAAATTGAATACATGGGCAATGTAACAATCACAAGCAGAGCCAGGGAGGACATGACGCTTTTTTAATTTGCTTATTACAGTCAATTTGAGTTATACAGTGCATGCTGTTAATGACTATTTAGTCACACTGGCTGTTTAACGAAAAAGTCAAAAGCATCGTCATTAAAATCATCAGTTCCACCTGTAATTTAACATTTCTATGTCAGTCACGGGCATGCAAACAAAGTTTGATGTGAAATGGTTTATTGCAAAAAAATAAATTGACTCAGATTCTTTTATAGTGGTAAAAGGAACCAGATGTCACAGTGTCTGCAGCACAAATATAGCCATTTTATTTACTATCCAAAACCACCAGTGACCAGTCACATGACTTGTTTTGTATTACTGATGATGGTAAAATGCTTATCTATATATAGAGATCTCTATAAAAAGATATCTATGTAAAATATAGTTATGTAAAAAATCTAAAAAAAAAAAAAGGTCTGTTCTCTTTGGGTTTGATTTTGCCTTACAACACATGACCATGAACATGATTAAAAAAGTATATCTTAGGCCAATCGCATTCATGGTCAAGTGATCCTACACATGACTTCCAAGTGTACTGTTGATGATGGTAAAATAGTGAGAAATCTGAAAATAGTTTTCTTTGGGTAGTATTTTGCCTTACAACATCCTGCATGTATCACTCCACCATAAACATAATTTTTAATGATATTTAAGACCTAAGTCTTTTCAAAACAATGCATCTGCAGTCATGGAGTTCCTTTGTGATCATTTTGTGTCCTTATTTTCTCTTTTGGGGCTTTAGGAGTCTACAACAAGCTCTTCAGATGTCTGGTTCCTATTACCACCACTATAAATAATTCTGTCTTGAGCTGGGCATTTTACATCAAACTGATATTTTTACATCTCAATGACTTGTTTACACAAAAACGTTTCTGTGAAATTTCAGTTGAAATAAAGTCAGATAATATTAAGTCATTGTTTTAGTCATCTTTTAATATTGTCTTTCTCATTGTTTAGTTCTTCAAGCAGCAGACGCAAAAGGAAGGAGGAGAGAAAACATAAAAAGAGGTTGGTCGTTCAGATTTATGCTCTGCAAACCTGAAACACACACTTTTACCAGCCACTCCTAGCTGGTTTTCAGGAGAAAGATTTTTTTCTCATCAGTTTAAAATTACTCAGCATGTTAAATAGACAGCTGTGTTTTTTACCAGTTTAATCCATTAAATAAAAAATATAAAAAAATCTTAGCAGACTAACTAGGACACTCGTGGCTCTCAGTGTGAAATATATTGAGACTCTGAGTTGAGCTGCTAGTCAGCAATGAAGGGTAAAATGATTGGACTTATTGCCCTCCTAATACCCATCAACAAGCATCTGGTAGCCGACATTGCCATTGGCATTGGCTCTGCCTATCAAAATTGCCAGTTAGCCCTTTCCTTCAAGTGTGTTACTCTGTCCAATGATGTTGCATTAGTGGCACTTCAAAAAGATGTGGTGATGCAAAGGAAGCACATGGTAGCACACCCTCAATTTTGGTGATATTATTTGATAGGGGAGTCCTAGCTATGGGCTAGACTGGAGGTGAGTAAATTGGGTGGAAAATCATAATTTAAATCAATAATATAATAATAATAATAAATATAGTTTCTATACATTTGTACCTACATTAATATAGTAAATATAAATTTGTTCACATAAAAGACAAAAAACAAATTCCAAAACAACTGTATTCCATCAGCTTTACTGCATATACTAATATGTTGTCCAGATGCATTATATTTTACTGAGAAAAGGGGTTAAATCAACTGCTGACATTGGGAATAAAGCCAAACACCACATATTTTACCCCACTGAAGTAATGTCAGTACACCAAAGTGCTTAATTACTGGAACAAAAGACTTTAACAAAATATATCCAAAGAATTAAGGCCTAGTCCACATGGGTGTTCAAATCCTGCATAAATGAATGTGCTCTGAGCAATCTAGGCATTTTGTAGCAGCATTTAATTGACTTTAGTATGACGTTACCTTTGCACTCATTTGCCTGTTTAACACAGACTGTGATTCTGTGTGTTTACCTGTGGGGGGCAGTAATCAGGCAGTACAGAGTGTTTTTAACCTGTGAGGTTTGAGGTTCCTCCTTCATTGTATGGGTGAAATATGGATCAGCCTGGTTAGACCTAAACCTTGACACATCTGTATTAGAAATCCCCCTGATACGTCGCCCCTACTGCGATCACATTCTGACTGAAGAATCATGGGACAGATACAGTCATCCAGAGCACTAAACTAATGGTATGCAAACCCAAAGGCACTTTCTTTGTGCTTATCAGGATTTCCCAAGAAACTGACGCTAATAAAAAGCTGCATGCAAAATTTTTTGACCCCATCTGAGCACCCATCTAACCAAACGCGAGTCTTGAAGGCCCATGTGGATGGTCTGATTTGCTCCAACATGCAGAAAAACAGTCAGCGTGTGATTCTCGCCCACCCAACGCTACAAACATCAGACAAATGTCAGATTTGGACGTCTATGTGTACAGGGCAGTCAAAAAACCTTTGTAGAGCTTTGTTTCCTTTATTTATAAAGAAAATGAAAGCCAAATTCAGACGAAGGTCTCAAAATTATTGATGGCTAAAATATCTGTAATTATTACACACCAAGGTACCAAAGAGCAGGTCTGGAACAGTCAATATAGCCTCAACCTGGCTGGATCTTTCTGGACCAGCTAGGTTTAATGTGTCATTAGCCAGATTAGCCACAGTGCACTCCCAGCCTGAAACATTGGTTCTAGATCAGTCTCGCCGACTGTTAGTCCCGTGTGCTCTCTCACAGAGTGGACTTCCGGCCTGGACAGTAAGGGAGAGAGCAGCAGTCTCTAAAGCAGCGAAACAGCCTAGAAGGCAGAAACATAAACCAATTTCACGGCACCGCTACACCGCTCCGCACACATCCCAACCTCGATGAGGACAGCAAGCTGTGCTTCTGACCTTCTACAGGTTCAGGAGATGTGTGTCTGTGTGAGACAGAAATTAGATTTCCCCACACCCCTTCAGCCCCGTATGGCTTTCCAGTCTGACTGATGCAGGTTGTTAGCAACAGGATCTTTTATTAAAGGCATTCACTGTATTTCCTTTTTAGCAGCAAATTTAACAAATATTTACACCGATGTGAAAATGTAAGTGGGAGGTAGAGGTCATATTCTTGAACAAAATCACAAGGATATGTAGCTTCATCAATCATTTATCAAACAAAAATATCAACAAATATAATATTCCTTTCTGGAGAAAGTAAGTACACCCTTGGTCTTAAAAGCTATAATTGCCCCCTTAACAGAAATAACTTCTTTTAGGCATTTTGCATAATTGTCCACCAGTCTCTGACATCGGTTTGCTGAAAATTTTCACTCCCTTTTTTACATTTGAGGTATTTCTCACATATACTGCCCTTTTCAAAATGCACACAATACTTCAATGGGGTTCAAAGTATGCTTCTTCCTATTTTTGGAGACATTCTTTGGTGAGTTTGCTAGTGTGCTTAGGATCTGTGGAAGGGTCCACCTCTGGTTCATCTTTAACTTTTGGACAAATGGCCTTACATTATCTTCGAGCAATCTTTGATATGATGCAGATATTATAGCCTAATCAATGACTGCAAGCCGCCCCCTCCATAAGGCAGCAAAGCAACCCTACACCATAAAATTTCCACCACCACGCTTCCCAGATGCAATAAGGTTCTTCTCTTATCTTTGGTCTATGCAACACCTGTGTTCTCTTATTGTAGCCAAACTATCTATATTGTTCCAAAAGGCCTTGTTTTTGCCAATATGTTCTTTGGCAAACTGTATTCTTGCTAAAATGTTCTTTCCTGACATGCCTTTCCTTACAGAGGTATTATTTAATCTGAATAATTTAGAGGTCTTTTTAAATCTCATGCCAGACTTACAGCTACTCAACTGTTTTTCTTAAGTCTCCTTCCACAGGAGGTTCTTTTAAGGGCCACTTAATCTTGAAAACCTGATTCTAAAATGATGGCCTTGAAGGTTTGACAAATGTTAGGGTGTACTTTCTTTTTCCATGTGACTGATCTGGTTTTTTTTTTAATTGAAATTATGAAAATGATACACAATGTCTATTTCATGTGTCATTTGATTGAATATAATCACCTTTATCTGTAGACATTGTATCAAACAAGACGAATGTTCGCTTGCTCAAATATGTTTACTCAAATATGTATGTTAAACAGTTTTCAAGGGGTGTATTTATTTTTACATAAATGTATCTTACGTTTACAGCATTTAGCATTTATCTTGTTTAACGTTTTAACAACTCTTTCTTAGCTATAGTTTTAACAGCAAAATTGCTTTTAGATTTTAAAGTATCTACACCGTGCTGTATTCAATAATACTCTAATTTATACCCTTTATTTAGGTGTAAAACTCATCTTTTCAGAATAAGGAAGGTTCAATGGCTTTTTTTTTACCCTTTAAAGCAATTTAAATCACATTCTCTAGAGCTTAAAGCATAAGCATAGTAGAAGAATTGTCTAGATGCATTTTCGTTTATGTTAAAGAATTTGTAAACCTATGTATTTCTTGTAATGACAGCTGACATAAACCTACAAAAACATTTATAAAGCCTTATTCCAACAAGCGTTGACTGTCAGAAAGACTGCCTTTAGCCATTTTTATGTCATTTCACTAATTATGTCATTTCAGAAATTTATTTTCTCTAGTTTCTAGTCCAGTCCTGTGGTAGAATTGGACTGTTTTTGATTTCACTATTTTGTCCCTTGTTCTGGGCTGTTCTCAAGTCTGGTTTTGGACATGAGACATTTTTCTATGGTCTCTGACTTGCTTTGGGGTGGAACTTCTTTGGAGCAAGTTGCCAGCCAGGAGTGAGTTGCAGTAGTCCACACTTGAGAATGACAAGTACCTGAATGAGTATCTTAGTAGTGTCAGTGGGGAGGAAAGGGCAGATGTTCCTGATATGGACAGACTTCGAAGTCAAAACATTGCAACATTATTGTATCATGGCCCAGATATCTTGAGAGTATAGTACCATCACTTGCAGTTCCCACTTTTACTTTTTAGCCACATCAGCCTCATAACTCTGTAAAGAATCTCATGCAACAAACATGTCTTAGCTAATAAGGTGTAGGAATAAAACTAAATATAGTGAACTTTCCCAGGGTGGTGTAAATATGTGCTTTGCAGATCTCTCTCTCTTTCTCCCTCTCTCTCCAGTAGTAAGAGGAAATATAGGAACAGTCTGTGTATGTGTCACTTTTGTTGTAGGTGTCGGAGTGACTCCCATCACAGACAGCGTATGCAGAGGGCGGAGCATCAAAGTCATGACTGGACATCTACAAGCACAGGGAACAGGTACAGACACACAGGATTCAGTAGGGTGTGCTATTGATTTTCTGCCACTGAAAAGCTGCTCCAAAAGTGCAGTGACTGTGGTTAGAAAAGCTGTCTTTGTGAAACTGAGTTAATCCAATGCTGCATGAAAACAACATTCCCCCAAAATTCAAAACACTTCAGTGCTGCTCTGAGCCTGTTTGTTATGACTGATCCTTTTTAGGCGTACATTTAGAGAAATTTTGAGTTATTGTTGTTTTGCTACCCAAAATACTGTTTATTAATTATGCATAATTAATTACATAGTTACATAAATTTAGATTTCACATTTAGATTTTAGTGTTTAGTTTTTTGGGGGCAACAACCATATTTAGTTCAGTTCACCTTCCTCATATTATAGTGTTGATAAGTGGTACCCACCATCAGATCTCCCTTTTGGGGGTGGTGTGTGTGTGTGTGTGGGGGGGGGGGGTTTAAGTGATGTGACGGTGGCTCAGGTAACTCACATAATGGGTCAACTAACAGTCAGCTAACTAGACATTGTGCTGTTGCATTGAACAATTGAACAAAATGTTTTTCTGGTCTCATGTAGCAACACTGCTAGTAACCACTAGATGGCCCCATAACAGCTGGCGGCCCCAACAATCCCTACACCAGGATGTTTGACTAAAGCAAGTTAGTGCAAGCCTTCCCAGAACCCAAGCAATTGCACTATAAAAAAAAAAAAAACGTCTCAATATGAGTGTCTGTTAGAGTGATCTGATTTCAGCCTGAAAATTGCTAAAGAATGAAATGGTGGTACTCTATGGAACACAAATGTCACTGGAATAAAATATTCAGAGGCAGGACAAACTGTCTAGAACACTCACGGGTAACATAACAATGTGGTAGAATGGGACCGAAAAATTGTTTTACTTTTCCTGTTTGGTGCTACAATGCCCAACTGCCCATAGAAACGAACCACCCTCGATGTTTAGATAAAGAGAAGACAAATTATTGGAAAACATTATCTGCCTGCCCGTGTAGGCCTGATCATGTCATTTTTCATATCTTACGCAGTATAAACAGTATTAAAGTACTGAACAATAGTTGATAATTGAACAATACAGAGGGATCTGTTGTTTTGGTTAAACTCTGTTAACAGGCATTGGGTCTTCTCCCTGAGCACTCTAAAGTCAAGTGGCAACTTTGAGATGTCGGTATTTTCTTGGCTGGCCTTGGCTGGTGTTCCTTGGGCAGGTGTTTTATCTTATCAGTGGGGAGCGTCAGGGCGATGACTGATAGAGGCCGAGGTGACTGTGTGATCTGTGGAGCAGAGGAAATGCTTTTATCAGAGGCTCACAGCTGATGCCAAACATTTGGTCTGTGGATCAATGGGAGCTGGCTATGAATGAAATATGAGATCCCGCACCCACAGAAGGCTGTGTTGGGTATTTTATTTTTCCCTAAGTGGATTTTAAGGAGCTGAGATTTTAGGGGGTTGTGATGGAGATTAGCAAGGATTCCTTATCAGCGTAACTGTAATTCTTTAAAAGTCTTAAGATTGACTGAATGAATATAAGGCTTTAAAGAGTCTTACATTTTTATATGGTCTCCCCTAAAGTCTTAAATATGTAACAGCATTATGTCAGTGAAAGTAACCTCAACAAATCGTTACACTGGATTAAAAGTGTTGCTTTTTTAGTGTGCCACATGTCTTACTGCCTGTAGAGGTGATTATTATAAATGCAAAATAATTGCCAAGGTTCAATCTACACTAGTTTGTCTTTTTTTGTGCTCTCTTTAATAGCCTTAGTAGTCCTCCCTTCATTATCAGTGTTCATTATTGGTGCACTAATGGTCTTCAGTTGTATTACAACTGGCGCTAAATGGGCCTTAAAAGGTCTTAAAGGGCCCATATTAAATTTACATAAAGCTAGGGTGGGCGATTTTTGAGAAATCAGTAGATTAATGTTAATTAATTAACCCCAGTTTGCTTCTAGATTTCAGATTTTTTTTTTGTAACTGAAAGCTGCTGTTGTTCAAACTCATTAGCTTTAAGTAGCCTATTTGCCTAACTAGCCTAGTGTGCAAAGTGTGTAAAAGTAGGCAGGTAGGTCATCCAGGCAGATTTTTTTTTTCTTTTAATTTATCCACTGTTATTGAGATGTAAAGAGGGTTTCAAGAAAAAAAAACTGCTGCTGAAATAAATCACCTATCACAGGTGGGCAGTGGTCCCTTTGGGACCGGAAGGTCGCAGGTTCGAGTCCCAGCCCGGGCACTACTGAGGTACCCTTGAGTAAGGTACCAT
>JBBPDA010052962.1:0-13702 GCA_037974385.1 Arnoldichthys spilopterus
GTGATGGGTTAAATGCAGAGGTCACATTTCGTTGTGGTGCTCGAGTGTGTTCACAATGACAAACAGTCACTTTCCTTTTTCTTTAAAAAGCGTCGCGCTTCTGACCAAAGCCCACGTCTGAAGTCAGTGGCGTATCATTACACCATACTGAAGAGGCGCAACCCTCATTACAGACACAGGGACACACTCAAAGTGCACTAACGCCACTCGAAAGGCTTCGCTGGAGCAGAGCTGCTCCTGTAAATGGTTTTCACTGCTAAACGCACCATTATTACAGCAGTGCACCACAGCTGAGGGGCCTGTTACTGACATCGTCCCGTCTCCAGACATATGAACAATATGATGATGGTTAAGCTGATCCTGAGGATGAGCTGCTTTGAGAGATGTGTGTGTGTGTGTGTGTGTGTGTGTGTGTGGCAGCCTCCGATCACCCTTGGCCACTGTAGCAGGTTTTAGACTGAGGAAGTTGGTGTGTTGAGTGAGTCAAGTGTCTGTGTCCCAGCGAAAAGCTTCGGAGAAGAGTGCAGTGCACTCCGCTCAAACTGGGACTCCTCCACAGCCTGAAACGTGAGAAGCGGGAGCCAGGGCCTGAAGGGGCAATTCTGCCCGGCTGCCTGCAGCGCCGCTGATTGCCGTGTGAATAAAAGATGAGCGCTGGCTCCTCAGCAGCTTGCTGAGTTTTAGCAGGACAGGAGGGCGAGGCGCCATGCAACAAAGCTAAGTCTGGGAGAAGGGTGGTGGCGTGACGAGCAGGGGTGGGCCGATGTGGCGTTTGTAGGCCGGTGCTGATATCTGATATTTATATGTAAAAAAAATATCAAATATATTATTAATGGCTATTAGTGTGATTCTGTTAGTCATTAACGTGTATTTTTTATTATTTCATCATGCACTGAGTGATTATTTGTCATTGTGAACACAACACAGTGCACCACTGCGTTTAACCCATCACACGTGCACATGTGGAGCAGCGGGCAGCTACCAACAGCGCAGCGGGACAGTGCCCTGCTTTAAAGGTACTTTAGTGGTGCCTGGTCCAGGACTTGAACCTGCAACCTGTATAAAAACTTTAAAATGAGGTAAAATGAAAAAAAAAATGCACAGCATCACTTAAACATTCTGCTCTTCCAGAACAGAGTGAAATACTGGTCAAATCTAAACGTCTGTGTGACGTGGATACTAGTATGATGCCACTAGTGGGCAGTGGTGGCCTAGTGGTTAGGACGCTGCCTTTGGGACTTGAAGGTCATGGGATCGAGTCCCTGGGCACTACTGAGGTTCCCTTGAGCAAGGTACTGTCCCGCTACACTGCTCCCTGGGCGCTGTTGGTAGCTGCCTGCTGCTGCACGTGTGATGGGTTAAATGCAGAGGTCACATTTCGTTGTTTTGCTTGAGTGTGTTCACAATGACAAATAGACACTTTTACTTATTTTCATTATTGTGAAGGTGACTATTTGTCATTGTGAACACACCCCGTGTGCATCACGCATCACGATGGTTTCCACCACTGCCCACAGTAGGCCAGTCAGCCAGAGCAAGGCCAGTTTTGCTGTCTTGGGTTCCCAGCCATGGACGGCTGTAGTATCATTGGCGATTGAACACAGTTGCCACAGATTAGTATGGTTGAATTTGACTGATGCTAAATGTGGCTGTTCACTTTGTTATCATTAGCAACATGCTAATCTAGCTGAACTAAGTCTCCTTCCATTCTCTGAAGCTACTGGTAAACAAGGCCTTGTCTGTTCGCCAAGCAGCATAGAACGTCTTGTTCTGAGCAGAGCCGCTTATTAGTGGAGAACTAGAGCAGGACCGTGTTTATCACCTTTCAGGCAGCATCTGACTTTAATTTGCCAAATTTTTACCACTTTTTTCCAGCTCACCTCTCCCTCTTGTAGGACAAAATAAAAGTCCTAATGGCAGAATAAAAGTCTTACGTATGAAAGTAAATGTCCTAATCTGACAAAATAAGTCTTATTATTACAAAATAAAAGTTCTAATGGCAAAATAAAAGCCCTAATGTGACAAAATAAAAGTCCCAATATGATAAAAATAAAATTCTTAATGGCAAAAAAAGTCCTAATGTGGCAAATTAAAAGTCGTAATATGACAAAAGTACGAATATGACAAAATGTCATCATATTATTTAAAAAATATATATATATATTCAAATAAAAGTTAAAATATTAAAATACATTTTTGCAATTGCAATTGTGGTGGCAACGGTTCAAGCCATATTATCAAACTTTATTCATAAACTTCTGCTTTCCAGTTTCCGTTTTCAACCTGTGAGAAAAGTGTTTGGTTTTCACTTGTCTGTCCACTAGGTGGTGCTGAATAACCTGGTTTAGAGAACTTTAGGCAAAGTTTGGCCTAAACCTGCATATACCTCTGCCTTATGGTGGCGATCTCTTTTTATGGGTCAGCATGGCCACACGTGTAGCACTGTAGCTCTTAGTCCAATGTGGGCCAAGCTCTCAATCAGTCTGTGACTGATGAAGGGTGACTTTGATGATGATGATGTATGTGGCATTTGTCATGTGAAATTTCCAAATTTCTCCAGTCAGCACTAACTTTCCCCAGTTCAGTTGTCTCCAGTTCCAACCTCTAGATAGGATTCCCCCTATCGCTTGCTTCCACCAAGATTAGGAGGTTGAATGGTCATAGATGCTTCCTCCATACCATGTAAAACACCACTTTTTATTGAGTTGCCACTAGCGTAACATTGTCCGCACTGGCTAGCTGAGTGATGGAGGAAGAGGGAGGGCCATACTACCCACTCAGACAGAGCAAAGCCAGCTGTGCTTTCATGGACTTCCAGTGGAAGAAGCCTGTTTTTTTCATATGTGGGTGAAGAACGTTGACATATCTGTGTGATCCCAGTCTGCCTTCCTAGAAGCTTTACATTATGTGAAGACATGCATGGAGGATTTGTGGGCATCACTTTGTAACAGGATAAATGGGCAGACAGATTCTTAAACGGGCAGATCTTTGCTGATTGCCTCTGAATGGTACTGCCCCGTGCTCTTCTGGACAAGTGTATCGTAGTTGTATTGTTTTTTTTGCCCAACACTGTTTCTTTGGCTGTGTGGCTGCGCTCAGAGTGAGTTGGCCTGTGTTTTTTTGTTTGGTGATGGTCCAGTTGCGTTGGCACTGGGCCTGACCGAGAGTTTCCGTGCCGATACCCAATCTGTAGGCCGTAAGAAGAGAGAGGTGCTGGGGGCGCCCGCCTGTGCCAGCAGAGCAGGAGGCCGAACGCCCTGCTTAATGGAAAAGTAATGCCACGTAAAAGGAGGTCATTAGACCCGTTAGAAAATGTAACCCTGTCGAATTTGATCTGGTAGCAACGTGTCCACTTTTTAGCACCGGGTCCAGCCAGGGCACGACCTGACGAGACCTCAGACCTCTGAGATTGAGCTGGGGGGTGCAGGGGGGGGGGGGGGGGGGGGGGTCAAAAACAAGAGTCCCCCCGAAAAGTTCTCCCCTACACAGCCAGTCGGAGCTGTTTCGGCAGCATGAGGGGGACAGACTCAGTATTAGGCTGGAGGGGTTAATGTTATGGCTGATCGGTGTAAGGCTTAACAACGCTGCTTTTTTTGGCAGTGAATTGCCGATATTGATCACAGCGACACTGTGCTTCTGGCTTTTTTGCTTTACTTTTTTCCTTCCTGTGCAAAACGGTCGGGTGAAAGCAGCAGATCACTTCAGTTGTGCATATTTTGGGATTCGGCTTCAAACGCAGCTCACATCGCCAGATTTTAGGACCTGAACTATAACTTTCCTAATTTGTGATAACACACTTCTCTCATGTTCTGTTGCTTAGTTATATAGCACAGCTCCTCACACTCAACGCTTCTATTTATATGCTGCTCAGCTGTAGAAAAACACTAGATCTGGGGCTTAGTAGGACTGAACCATTCATCACAATCACAGTTTGAAAGAGGTGACTGTTCACATCACAGGGGTTGCAGTTTTAATTGTATCCTATATTATCCATTACACAACCTTACACTGTTTGTGTTCCTGGCTTCTAAGTGTTATATTTCAGCTGCTTCTGTCTAAATCTTTTGTAAAAACAGCTCCGTTCATCACACACTTTGATTTTATGACCACAGCCCACAAAAGTTTCGTATTTATAGTGGCAAAACAGGCACATTTTTATCATTTCTGGACAGTGCCAGAAAGTTCTAGAATTGTTTAGAATTTTCTGGAATATTTTTTCTAGAACTTTCTGGAATCTTGTAGAACTTTTAGAACTTTCTAGAATTGTCCAGTTCTAGAATTGTCCAGAAGTTTCTAGAACTTTCTGGAATCTTGTAGAACTTTTAAACCTTTCTAGAACTTTCTAGAATTGTCCAGTTCTAGAATTGTCCAGAATTTTCTAGAAACTTTCTGGAATCTTTTTTCTAGAACTTTCTGGAATGTTCTCACAGCTCCAGAATATTCTAGAAGTCTCCTTAGTGTTTAAAGTGAATGGAGAATGTTCATGTCATTGTCCTGAGCACAGAAGCAACGTTTTTTGTGGAAAAACAGCTATTTACTATTGATTTTTGGCAGAAGGGAAAACACAGTTTGTAGCCAGGAACAGAGTAGAGTTATCGCCAAGTTTATTTCTCTGAGTTTAATATAATAATATAATAATGAAATGTAATCATGCAGGGTGTGAGAATTTGCTCTCTGGCACAGTACATATAGTGAAATAGATTTTTTTGGGGGTTTGGGAGAAATTGATTCATTTGAAGAAAATAACCAAATATACTGGTTACAAAAAAAAATCACAATTACAACCTTCAAGTCACAGGAGCAACTACCCAGCTGTTACACCACCACTGCCACCTCATGCACCCCATCTTCAAACGGGCTCACGTTTCCAAATGTTCCTGTTCGAGAGTTTGTTCTGACATTACAGGGACATATTGCAACATCCTCTGACAGAAGAAGCCCTTGTCCTTGGCACTATCTTCTCATCTCTGACTCAGACGGGGCATCTGATCTGCACTGTTAGGCCGTCAGGCCCTCACAGCACACATGTCCTTTGCAGACGCAACTGCAGCAACATGCCAGACTCACACTGTTGAGCTACGCTCTGCTGACCATGAATCTTCATACCAAGAGTTTTCAGTCTTATCCCCTGCAGAAACAGACACACACTCGCTGTGCACAGCCCTGATCAAAGTTAGGTGTGAAGACGGGGCCCAAATCATTTAGTCTAGTCTAACTGTGGTCCTGGAAGGTCGGTGTGCAGCACAGTTTTGGGATTTTGCTGCTCTGTCTCCCCTACTAAACCTGGTAACTGCTGCTGAGCTGAATCAGACATGTTTAAGTAGGAAAATCACTTTACTGTCAATTTTCGACAGGCCTGGTTTAAGCAATCTGACAAATGATGTGAAGTAAATACTGTACTAAGGGTGGAGCTTCCCAGTGTTTCTGGGAAACTGACTGTTCATCTTCATAAACAACTGTATGTATTATGTTCTCATTCTAAATATTATGTTTTTATATATTTGACAAGACCTTTTAGAAATGTTTCAAGTTCAGTCACAAGAGACCTCTATTCATTCAAAAATACATCAGAAATTATAATAATAGTAATAATAAAAACATTATTTGTGTAGCAGCTTTCATATAAGAAATGCAGCTTAAATTACTTAACAGTGAATAAATTACAGAATAAAACTAGAAAATTAAAGTAAGCAATAGAGCAAGGCATAAAATAAATCATAAAATTGATAAACTTGTACGTAAAGTAATCTAAGCTTTAAAAAAATGCAGACAATTATTCATAAAATTGAAAAACTTGTAGGAAAAGTAATCTAAGCATTAAAATAAGGGATACAGTAAACCATAAAATTGAAAAACAAGTAGTAAAAGTGCTGTAAACATTAAAATAATGCTGAAAATAAATCGTAAAAATTCATAAATTGATTTATTAATTCTTTATCAATAGGGTTTTCACTCTAATCCTTTGAACCTTAACACTTGTTATTTATTTGGCTAATTTCATCAGCCAAGTAATATGTCGGTCAGACCCTTCGAGCAGTGGTCCTCGCTCACCGTCCTTTCTTCAGAGGAACAATCTTCTTAAAATCCACTTCGCAGTTTTCACAAAGATTCTGAGAGTCACTAATATTTTCTTAGGTGAGGTCAGAACCTGTGGACACTCAAGACTTCAGCACTTTGAGTTCTGACCTGTTTGTGCAAAATGATTGGCTGTGAATGTAATTCTCCATCTCCAATCTCATCCGTCTGTCCCTCAGGTCCGAAACGTCGCGGTCAGTCACACGTTCAGCATTGAGAAGGCTCGCCGAGAGCTGGGCTTCTCTCCTAAGAAGTACAGCCTCACGGACTCAGTGGACCAGTACCTGCAGAGCCGTCCAGTTTGCTCTCGCTCCCCCCTGCTGGACTCGCGGCCCTTCCTCTTCCTCCTGCTGCTGATGGTGCTGGGGTTGACCGTCCTGATGCTCTGGCGGGAGCATTAGCCCGAGCGTCTCTGTCCCAGGGCCCGTTTCTTCAACACGGTGGCCGCTCCGGATTCCTCCCTTAGGCCCTGCACTCTGATTGGACAGTGAGTGTTGGGGCGTGAGTAATAGGGTGAGTTTGTTGGGTCAAGGCGATCGTTGAAAAAGGTTAAAAAAAAAAAAAAGAAAAATCCTCAACAAGCCCTCGCTGTGATCGTTCGGACAGATATACATATCAGGAAGTGTCGTTTGTCTAAAATGGACAACTCGAGACACCTGACAGGATTGGCCCTGCTATTAAAGGAATGGGTTTGGCAAAAAAAAAACAAAAAAAAAACGAATTTGCACAATTTTATGTAGGGAGAAAGGAAAAGTGTGAGGACGAGATCTGGCAACCCTGACTTACCTAATAGCTCGGAGTGTTAGCAACAAACACGTCTTGAGTGACCGACTACAGACCTCAGTGGAAAACTGGGTACAATTCCATCCCTTTAAGACAAGCTGGGCGTATAACCATGTATCAGAAATGATGCACATTTAACTTATGACAATTATACACGTATTATTAGCTTATTAGCTTATTAGCTTATACGCGGAGGAGCCCATGACTCTCCTACACCCACCCAAACGCTGCTTAAAGATCTCTCCTGCTGAACAGACCCCACAGGCACTGTTGGGGGGTGGGGGAGGAGTGTGTACTCATGGTTTGTGTATGTGTGTGAACTGCCTATTGTATGTATCTGCTAACCATAATCATAATCACGTCTGATTTGTGTTCTTTCACGATTTATCAGCAGTTACGTCCAGTAACTGCCTAAAGCCGGAAGAAGGGGTAACGGTTCTCAGGACAAGGCTGAAAAGATCGGAGCGTTTTCTTACTGTGTGCTGCCTGCTTTTGCTGTCCTAGGTGTGAAACAACGCCGGCTGCGTCCCTCTCCAGTTACACGGCGCTACAGCAATCAGCCATAACATTAACACCACCCGCCTAATCCTGAGCAGGTCCCTCCTGCTGCTGAAACAGCTCGGGTTGCGGTGCACTGTGTGTTCTGACCCCTTTCTCTCAGAGTCAGCACCACTCGTTTGCCTACACCCCCCCCTCCCCCCCAACCGCCATCAATGAATCTTAGATTCACCAGTGGTTCTTCCTTGGATCACTTTTGGTAGGTGCGGACTACTGTCGAACTACAGTTGAAGTGGCACAGATCCTAAGGCTCGCCCATTATAACCTCCTGCTTCCAGCACAGCAACTTCAAGGACTGACTGTTCACTTGCTGCCTAAATATACACCCCTCCCCCCCTGGCCCTGACAGGTGCCACCGTAATGAAATAGCTAGTCAGTGTTGTTCATGTCAGTGGTCGGTGGTGTTAATGTTTTGGCTGATCTATTCAGCAGGAGGGAAATACAGTGAAGGGGGTACAATTTTGGGTCAAAGGGCATGTGATTTAACAGTAAAAACTGACCCAAAACCATGGATCTTGTCTTTCAGTTCTTGACCAAACTGAACGAGCCTCAGTCATTGTCTGTAACTGCTTCCATCGCTGTTTCTACCCTCAGTGATTTCTCTGCGTCTGTGCCGCTGTAATGAACTCCGCCTCGTTACGGGATTTTCCTTATTTCTGTTTTAGACACGAGCGTTTGAACCGAGGTACGTTAGGATAATAAAGGCGAACCATCATTTCCGTCTCATTTATTTCACAAGTCATTCGCAACACTTACCACAAGGGGGCGCCACTACAGTCAGGCCTTGTCCAGCGGCTGCTTCCTGCCCAGGTTTGGAGGATGACGTCTGGCCTTTGTCAGCCTCAAAGGAAGGACCGTGTGCTTTGGACGTGAGGATACTTCGCGAAGTAGGATTTCTCTGTTCTCCAGTGACGACAGACGACAGAAACGTGTTCGGTTCTCTACCAAACTAATCCGGTTTTAGGACTTGTGACAATCAGATGATGTCTGAGGTCGTGTTTATACAAAAATATACAGAATTCTAAACATTTAAAAAAATTTCAAGCCCCCCTTAGCCATTATGAGGGTCCCAATTTTGCTAAGATCACCAGTTTAATGCAGATAGTGAAGTGACTGTTTTGTCACTGTAAACACACTCGAGCGCCACAACGAAATGTGAGCTCTGCATTTAACCCATCACACGTGGGGCAGCGGGCAGCTACCAACAGCGCCCGGGGAGCAGTGTAGTGGGACAGTACCTTACTCAGCAGTGCCCGGGCCAGGACTCGAACCTGCGACCTTCATGATTTTTCACCGAATTATTCCTCAAAGGATTCACGAGTCTGAGGAGACTCTTCGACAGGAGGAGCACAGAGAAAGGAGGAGATCAGACACCTTATCCAATGAAGACACACCAGACTCGTTGATTGCTGCGATTTTTTTTTTATTGGCCACTTTAAGCCCTAAGCAGGGGTTTGTCTTAGCTCATGCCACCGGAATAGTTCACACATGCTGCGGAGCGTCAGTAAGGCTTTTCTATGGCATCGGACTACAAAGAGTCTACGAAATTCAGCACCGTGTTACAGTTTTTGTGTTGGATTTTTACAACTATTTCTCAAGAACATGAATAAAAGTGTCCAAAACAACGACCTTCACAACCTCTGAAGACTTAAAAATATATATAACAAAGTGGTCACAAATCAATGGACGGATGTGATCAGGGACGGGGCTGAAACGACACTTTCCACTTCGTCTCTTCACGTTTTTCTCTCGAGGAAAAACAAACAAAAAAATACATAAAAGTTCAAAAAGGTCACAGCTTTCCACAAGCATGAGCGTGAAAAATGCATCTGATCTCAACTTCTTATTGCCTTTAGCTCCATTTCACTAGTCCAGTATCCTCCCGTGCCCACATTCCAGTCACAGGACTTGGGCCGTGAGGCCTGGAGGACTGTCAGGAATGTCGGCTGGGGCTGCGGAGGATTCTGAGGTATGTTTGTTCAGAATAAAGAACTTCTCAGTCCTTTAAAAAACACAGACCAGTCCAGCAGGATGGCGCTACATTTGTGATCCACCCACAGTTTGGAAACGCAAAGTCAGCCCAAGCTGTCGCTTGTTAAGAGATGCATTGGACCAAGGAATGCACAACACCCACCATGTGTCAGGGAAAACTCACAATCCAGCCATTTCCTCTTAGAGAATCCACTGGTTTACTGCCTGCAGCCCTACAACACCACCCGCTGCTGAACAAAGGGACAACAGTCATTGTGGACCTATACAAGCTCCGCCCACCAACGGGTTCATTCCTGGGAACGGTCATGAGGTCAGATAAGTTTTACTGTGGAAGTCTGTTTATACCAGGTGGGGGGTTCCTCTTGATCCTGCCACTTGATCCTCTTAGTGGCAGTAACATTCCAATAAAGTTGGACTTTTTCTAAATATAATCACAGTTTAAAATGAGGAATTGGAGAGAAATTATGCATTTCTGGCTTAATATGTCAAAATAAGGATTTATTTTCCCAAAATTCTTTACCACTGCCACCACCACAAACACCAGCACCACAATTCAGCAACTCTGACACAAATTTAATCAGAGGAAAAGTCTTTTTTTTGGTGAAAACCATCATTTCTCTACAGAATTGTCATTTCTTTGACAAACGAATCAAGTCAAACTTTCCCCACAACATTAGAGAAAATGTCATTATGTCGACACATTAAGCCAAAATGCGACAACAACTTACTATTTTGACGAAGTCTAACATCCAGATTAGTATGAATGTTTTTTCTCTCCTTTCTGGCAGAAACAGGTTTTTCAGACTGTACCGAACCCCAATCAGCTCAATGAGAAAAAACTTGTCAAGAATGTCTGAGATCAGAATGTGTCATTAATTTCCTTTGGTATGCAAGTGAAAGCTCATACTGTTGGGACATCAGATTTGTTTTTGCTGTTATTTTATACGCGTAATTTATCAAACATGAGTTTCAAACGGTCACCACATAATTCAGCCGAGCAGTTTGGCCTTTTAAAGAAGCTCGACGTCACGCAGCGACGGGTTTCTCCTTGTTTTAAAGGGAACGATGGCCAGCGTTCTGCAAAGCTGGCTCATCGATTGCTACGAAAGAATGCATTTGTGGGCGGAGCATGAACTGGCCCGAATCTTCGAACGTTCATTTGACTTTTCCCCACTTCGGATCCAGTTCTCAGATCACTGGCAACCACCACTTTTCCACGTGCGAATGAGATCAAGCCCAAATATTGCAACAGCACCCACGAAGCCTGAACATGGTGGAATGGAGGAAATGGTAAGACTGGCTTTACGTATTAAGTATCACATGCTTGGCGTTGGGAATTTCAGTGCCCACTGGGCAAAATTAGGCCAACTGCCCAAAATACATTAGATCTACTTACAGCCTATTAAAGGCTGTGGGATTAAGCCTAGACCAGTTAAGCAACTAGTGACCATCTAAGCAGCTACTCAATGGGCCTCTCGTAGCATATAGGCTAACTAACGTTAGTACACGTCCCGCTAAATCTAATCAGTCGCTTAAACATTGAATCAGTGTTTTTATATCTGCATTACGTTTCAGTGTTGCCTCAGACTCTGTACAGCAGCAGCACGGTACTGAGATGCGGTTTCGCTACATGCAAAAAAAAAAAAAAATTATCAGAACGTGGCTACAGTGGACGAACAACAAAACAATGGAAAAAATATGAAAAATAAATAAATCTCTTATCTACACCGACGTGGAAAACCCCCCCAAAATAAATACAAAACAGCGACAAAAAGAAAAACCTGCATAAAGTGCAGAGTGGTGTGTGATCACACTCGCCACTCCACAAAACTGAGCTACAAATCGCTCTGGTCTAGCTATGCTACACGCTACGCCACATTAGCATCCCAAGCAGGCCGCCTTCTTTGCACCCGAGCTCGGTTTCATTAGTACACAGCACTGGTGAGGTAAGCTCACAGTCACACAGGGTATAAAATATGCAAATGGACAAAAAACACAATCAACTAGCCTCATAAATGTCCAGCTTCTGCTTCTCGATGGACGGATACATCAAAGCTAGCGTGGTCCCTGGAATCGTTAGGCTACGCTGAATTGCTCATGACGGTCTGCGCTGCTTGTGCAGGAAACACACTGGGCCATTCTAAGGTTGAGACCCACATCGCAATACAGTTACTGGCAAAAAAAAACAACGAAGAGGTTAAAAGTTTCTCGCCCGTCTACAAACGGAACAGTCCTGATCTAAAAAGAGCAGCGGATCAAAGCAGGGCTACAATCAGGTGTCGCTCTCATGCACGGCTAATCTCAGAGGTCCATACAGGTACAAATGCCTGGGCTTGGTCAGAAAAGAGCAAATCTGACCCGCACGGTTGGTAATTATGGGGTGTGCAGTTTTGGGCATGGAGGGTACGCGTTGGGTGACGCAGGCACAGGTGTCATAGTGCAAAAACCACAGCACCTTAGCATGTCTCAGAAGACCAGCTCTCAACACCTACTTCGTCGAATCTATACAGAGCAAGAGAAGTGCAAAGCCACGCCCCTGATCATTAGAATGAAAGGGGGCGGGGGGTAAAAATACTGCCGGAGCTCATGCGCTACTGTTCCGGACTCGCCGCGGCCCTGTTCTCGCTCAGGTTCTCTTTGGTTTGCTGGATGCAGGTGAAGATCTCCTTAAAGAGGGCCTTGTACTCCGGCTGGTGCAGCTCATCTGCAGGGCCGTCCGACCCCACTGCCTTGGACAGGGTCGCCGCAGCGATGGCTGTGGTGGGGACTGCGGTCACAGAGCTGGCCCGGCGTGAAGCAGGCGTCTGCACGGCCTTGTGACTGAGGCCGTCGGCTCCTCGCTGACAGCGGCGCAGCAGCTCCTCGTACTTGATCTGCAGAGCGCTGTACTGGGCGTCCACCTCATTCAGCAGAGATATCCCACGCTGACGCACAGCCTGCGAGTGGTCCTGCAGTTGTTAATAATAATAATAATAATAATAATAATAGTAATAATGATATGAAATAATTATATATGCACACGCATGCAAGCGCACCACACACAATTTACTATACATAAATATAAATAGTATTTCTATATAATTATATATAATTATCTGTATATTATAATTATACTAGTAAACTAATAAGCCTATAATAATAATTAATAATAATAAAAATAATAATATGCTAATTTACTAGATTTTATATATATATATGTGTTTCTATATATTTGTTTTATTACTATTATTTTAATAAAATTTAATTTTTATTATTTTGTATTAATGTATTAAAAAAATCATATATATTTACACACACACACAAATTTACAATACCTATAGTAAATAAACTTTATATTACTGATAAAAAATACAATAATAATAATAATAAGCAAACTTACTATATATAAGTTGTATGTGTCGATTTATTATTTTTATTTTATTTATTTTACATTTTATTTTATTATTATTTTGTATACATTCATTGTATGGTTATTTATTTAATAATAAATATATAATAATAAATAAGGTAATAATAAATAAATAATATACATATAAATAAAGTTGTGTGTCTATATATTTATTATTATTATTTGTTTTTTAATTTTTACATGTTATTTTTTATTAACACACACACACACACACAATCGCAACTTACTATACTTATAGTAAATAAACTTCATAATACTGATCAAAAGAATAATAAAATACAAGTATAATAATAATAATAAAAATGATTTGTATTATCAGTGGTTGCAGCCCTACCTCTGCGCGCCGGATACACGTGCGATCATGCCCCCGTCGCAGCTCCTCAGCCCACGTGGCCCGTACGTGGCTCTCGCTGCTGCATCGCCGCCTCTCCTGCACCAGCTCCTCTTCCTCCCCTTTCTCTTTCTCCTCCTCCTCCGGCCTCCCTTTCGCCTCAGAAGGGAAGAAGACGCTGTCTGGCAGCAGAGCATCCGTGGGCTTGGTGCCGGGGGCCTCCGAGCACCACAGCAGCCGCAGCTCTTCAACCTCGGCCTCCAGCTCTGCCTGCCGGCGCCGTGCCCCCTCCAGCAGGGTGGCCCGCTGCTCCAGCACCCGGTTGTCTTGCTCCATCAGCTCAGCGGCTCGTTCTGCAGCCTCACGCCGCTCGCGCTCGCCCGCAAGTTGAGCCTGCAGCATCTGCAGAGCGCTCTGGAGGGATGCGTTCTCCTCTTCGGCCATCTGCCTGGCCTCCAGGGTCTGCCACGAATGCTCAGAGCTCAGGCTCTCGCAGCTCAGGCGCCTGCAGAGCAACAAATGTCGATTTATCCCCCACCTTGACGGTTCATTTA
>JBBPDA010053014.1:0-13700 GCA_037974385.1 Arnoldichthys spilopterus
GTCTGGACTGTCTGATTACTGCCCCCACACAGGTAAACACACAGAATTACAGTCTGGACTGTCTGATTACTGCCCCCTATGTCCCTAAGAGCACATTCACTTATCCAACAGTTGAATGCCCATGTGGACTGGGCCTTAAATGTGCTCTTACTTCCGTAGCTGCGTGACGTACTTTTACCCGTGTTTACAGACTACAGTGTGTCATGCAGTCTGTCATTGTCATTGACACGATTTTAAGGAAGTGTGTGATGACTTCAACATGCAGCTCAATGGCACTTGTTGTCTATAAGCTTACATTACACTCAATTACTGCTTATATATTATACTTATATATTTCAGCTCAATGTGTTGTATTGGAGCCAGAAGGTTATTACACGTGTGTGTGTGTGTGTGTGTGTTTTCCAGGGAGGGACCCTGATTCAGTATGAAGGAAAGCTGAGGTTGCTGGAGATCGCACAGGTTCCTAAAGCTCATGTAGACGAGTTCAAGTCCGTCTCCAAGTTCAAGATATTCAACACCAACAA
Organism: Arnoldichthys spilopterus; assembly: GCA_037974385.1. Lineage (NCBI taxonomy): Eukaryota > Metazoa > Chordata > Actinopteri > Characiformes > Lepidarchidae > Arnoldichthys > Arnoldichthys spilopterus. The sequence goes on from JBBPDA010053014.1 coordinate 525, forward strand.
CCTGTGGATCAGCCTGGCTGCCATCAAGAGACTGCAGGAGCAGAACGCCATGGACATGGAAATCATCGTGAATCCTAAGGTTAAAAAAATCACACACACACACACACACACACACACACACACACACACACTGAAAAGTTGCTCTTCATGACTTTTCGTGCAAATAGTTGTTGTAGAGCAATAAATCACATCCAGCTTTTAAGGTTTATGCCAAAACCAAATTCAAAAATTTTGGGGGGTCCAAATTCGTTCCTGGAGGGCTGCTGTCCAGCACAGTTTGGTAGGTTCTCCTCCCCAAACACACTCACTAAAGCTGGCAGTGAACAGGTGAGCTGAACCAGGTGTGTTTGAGCAGGGAAATCACCAAACCGTGTTGGACAGCGGCCTCCAGGTCCCAAGTTGGACACTGCTGGTCTTAAGCTAAAAATAACTGCCTGTAGTTTGATTGTATGTCATTTAGGGCAGTGGAGGCTTAGAGGACATTGCATTTGGGACCTGAAGGTCGCAGGTTCGAGTCCCTGGGCACCACTGAGGTTCCCTTGAGTAAGGTACCGTCCGGCTACACTGCTCCCCGGGCGCTGTTCATAGCTGCCCGCTGCTCCACGTGTGCACGAGTGTGTTCACAATGACAAATAGTCACTTTCACGTCACTTTGTCGGTTGCTGAGGTGATTACAGTGAAGGTTCTAGACGTCACAGATCTCTTCATGGACTTGTGACTGAGAAATGTCTCCCTCCAGACTCTGAATGGTGGGCTGAACGTGATCCAGCTGGAGACGGCCGTGGGTGCCGCCATCAAATGCTTTGACAACGCACTGGGCATCAACGTTCCCCGCAGCCGATTCCTGCCCGTCAAAACCACCTCCGACCTCCTGCTGGTCATGTCCAACCTCTACAGCCTGGAAGCAGGCTCCCTCACCATGAGCGAGAAGAGGGAGTTCCCCACAACACCCCACGTCAAATTGGGCAGCTCCTTCACCAAGGTGACGGAAAACACGAGGTTTACATCATTTTACGCCTTCCAAGCGTATCCAAATGTAGTCAAGCAGTTGATGTGTCACAGTGTGTGTGTGTGTGTGTGTGTGTGTGCTGGGTCAGAGCCGACGGTATGTAGGCCAGCCTCATTAGAGCAGCACTATGCCACTCTCCTGCTCTACAGGGACTTGGCTCGTAGAGCTGCAGGTCAGCAGAGGAGTGCGGCACATATCCACCATGAAGAAGAGCAGAAACCTTTAAGGAAGATCGAGGAGCTGAAGCATTCTAACTAACCGTGGTGTCACGGCGTCAATTTTTATTTAATTTTACATACACAGACACACTACAGACAGCACCGGTCCTTGCGCAGATGAACAGGGACAGATATTAGTGTGATTAAGTGTTGGGGGGTAGAGTGGTCTGCAATCTGTGCTCAGTGTTGTAGTAGTCGTAGTCGTAGTCGTCTTCCTCTTAGTGTTACTGTATTATATGCACTGCTATACGTTAAGAAAGCCCTTCACAGTTAATGGTAAATGTTCAGCTCTGCAGACTATTACCAATTCTCATATGATGCGTAGGTCATATAATCACAAAGCTTAAAGGAAGAGGAACCGCATTGTGGATAAAGATAAACGGCAAACTTACGTTTCTCCAACCGGCCACAAAAACTCCAACTCCCACAATCCCTAGTCCAAACCAGGAAGTACACTGTGCTCTGCCAGTGCGCTAAATCCAGACTAGCCCGGCTTCGCGCTGCACAAAGCAGGTCCGAGTAAAGTCTCTCAACTGTCCAATATCTCAGTCCAAAAAACTCCCAAAAAACACGAATCCGCTGCAGCAAGAAAGAGAAAGAAAAAGAACGTTCTCGTCGTTATGAAAACTCGTCCTCGTAACTCGACCCTAGCCGCCCTTAGCCCAGCTAGCGCTTTAGCCCTACGACTCCCAACGAAAAAGTATATAATTAAGTATATAATTTATACTGAATGTAAACATAATTTAAACTGAATTATAATAAATGGGGAAAAAATTACATTTAAATAAAAAAGTTAATTCTGTATTATTATTTATTTTAAAATTTTCTATTAAATTCTCGTAAAAAAAAAAATATTAAGCTTCAAAGTTGCATTAGGGAACCACAGTAAACGTCCTAAAATTGCATTTTATACCCACCGTGGAAAAAAAAACCCTTTGATTTCTTAAAGAATTATTGATGCTGAGTTTTCTTGAGGGCAGTTTGTGATTTGCTGTTTTTGTGTGTTTGTACTGTTGGACATGTGCAGGTTCAGGAGTACTTGACCCGCTTTGAGAGCATTCCGGACATGCTGGAGCTTGACCACCTGACCGTGTCTGGAGATGTCACGTTTGGGAAGCATGTCTCTTTGAAGGTAAACAGCTGTGAGACACTGACGTAGGGCAGGCACAGCACAAACACGACGCTCGCGATCTGCCTGAAGAAAGCAGTGAATGAAATTCTCTCACCCAAACCTTCTACAGGGTCGACTCACACCTCTTTGGCACTTGGTCTTGACTTGGACTTGGTCTTGACTTGGACGCACACCTCTTTGAACTCGGCCTTGACTTGGACTCACATCTCTTTGAACTCGGCCTTGACTTGGACTCACATCTCTTTGGACTCTGACTTGACTTGGACTCAGACCTCATTGGACTAGGTCTTGATTTGGAGTCAGACCTCTTGGCACTTGGACTTGACTTGGACTCAGACTTCTTTGGACTTGGACTTGACTTGGACTCACACCTCTTTGGACTCTGACTTGACTTGGACTCAGACCTCTTTGGATTCTGTCTTGATTTGTTTTCAGATTTATTTGGACTCGGCCTCGACTTAGACTTGGTCTTGACTTGGATTCAAACCTCTTTGGACTCGGTCTTGACTTAGACTCCGACCTCTGTACCCTTGACAGATGTTTTCTTGAGTACAGCTCTGGAGTCAGTGATGAAAGCAAGTCTACTCGAGATCCCTTCAGAACTTGAAGCAGTTGTTAAGGCAAAGCATCACCTAAAATGAAATCAGATCCAGCCTTTGCAGATCAATGTGGAAACTCTTACCATGGTGAATGTAATTCTAACCTTTGACCTCCTCTCCTGTCCAGGGAACGGTCATCATTATAGCCAATCACGGGGACCGGATCGACATCCCGGCTGGCTCCATGCTGGAGAACAAAATTGTCTCCGGAAACCTGCGTATCCTGGACCATTGATGTCATGTGACCTGGGTGTGAGATCACATGACTCCTCCTCACAGCAGTCGGACAGAGCCACAAACTCAACCTCCCAGCTCCAGACTTTTATTTTTGTAATACGTTGTGTTTTAATGTATTTTTTTAAACATTCCATTGTTCTGGGTCAGTGTCCAAACTCTGTTGTACATCAGCGGTGCACGGCGTCCGCCGTGGAGGCCCCATGTCCAGCACAGCGCGGTGATTTTCCTGCTCAAACTCCAGCTTCTCTCTTTAACCGTCAGGTGCGGTGAGTGTGTTTGGGCAGTGGAACCACCACGTGCGCCGCTGCTGTTTGGTCCTAATATGGCAAAAGCTCATATTGTCATCTGTTGTTTCTTTCTACGCCAAGAAGTTCAGTATTTTCCCTTGGGCGGCAGCGACGTCCCGACCTGTGCCGGGTTGGGCCTGAATCACACTTGAGTGACGTTAAATGTGAAGAGAGAAGCAATAAGCTTTCTTCCACTCGAACAGTTCCAGACGCCACTGTGCAACCTGGAACCTTCTATGGAACAAAATAAAGTGCAATACATAACAAAACAGCACAAGTGTGTGTGTGTTTCACTGTCACAGCCAAAGCTTTACAGTGGGAGAGAGGGAGTAAACGAGAGTTTGACAGAGCGAGAGTGTGATCAGGATGGAGAGAAATGGAGAGGTAGAGTGATGAAGAGCAAGGCAGAACTCGTGTGCTGGAGAAATGTAAGAGTGTTTAGGAGAAACGAGGTTAAAACAGAAGAACAGAGGCAGGATATAGAGAGAGAGCGATCAAGACTATCCCCTCACTGCTCCGCTGATGAGATTTTGGAGAGGATTTTGGGCCTAAACTAAACCCGTTCATGGTGGAGGGATACATGCAGGGCGTTGTGAGGGTAAAATAGTCCCTGAAAGTGATTTAGTTAAGATTCACTACCATCAACATTCCATATTCTCCTTCAGACGATACATGGAGCTTCACTGGGGGGTTGGATGGTAAATTAAACGCAGGGGCGGCCTGTGGCATAGGCGACATAGGCCACAACATGCCTGGGTGGGCACAGGAAATTGGTAAACGTTTTTTTTTTTACGTTCCTTAAGGAATTTCTGAACATGTTCCGATGGGAGGTCTGCTTGGCGGGGGGTAGGGGGGCAATGACGGTTTTGTTTGTGTGTATGTGTGTGTGTGTGTGTGTGTGTGTGTGGGGGGGGAGCTCATCAGGTCTCCAACATTGTCAGGGCCGGCCTTGATAAAACGTATACATTTGTGCTGTACACCGGTTCCATTCACCACCACCGGGAAGAAATCCGAGTCTGTAAGTCGAACCGTCTCACGCCAAACCCACTGACATCCCAACCACTGAATTATGGAGGAGTTTTGGAAAACACGGTTGATCCGAAAGCCAAACTCTGACTGGCTGTTGTAAAAAAAAATCCAGTCGACTGAAAGGGCCTGTGTAACCGTACACCCAGACCAACACACTTAGCGGAGATGTTTAATTCATACCAGTCCTGCTGAGTTACAGCAGCTCTTTTCATCTGGCTGCTATTCATACTGGACTCCTCCGAGAGGTGGTGCCAGGTGCCAGTTGGCACGGAGGCTTATTTCTGCTGAGAGTCGGTTTACAGTACCGGCGGCCAGGCCAGGGCAGAGGAAGAGAAGGCATTCTTCAGAAGAGGAGCATGTGAACACACTCACGGCCACACGGACAGATGTAGAGCTTATCTGCACAAGGAAAGACGGTATTTACTAAACGCTCATCATGTCTAGACCAATCAGAACACGACAAGCGAGAACATGTTCCTCTACTCGAATGCAGGTTCACGCAGAGTGAAGGCCTTTAAAGGCCTCGTCGCTTTTTCAGGCCTTTTCCAACCATCAGCAGACTGTAAGAGAGGGCTGCATTTCACCTAAAGCGCCCATATTCTATATCACACGTCCTGCAGGGGCCGGGGTCCAGCACACTCCTCAGACCCACCCACTACACCTGAGCAGGTGAGTTGAACCAGGTGTGTTTGAGCAGGGAAATCGCCAAACTGTGACTTGGCCTCCACCTACCTAACTTCATCCCTCAGAATTATACAGGCTGTTTCTCAGGACAGCCCCCCCCCCTCCAGCTCATATTTACAACCAGCACACCAATCGGGAATTTGGCGAGCTGCATCTGTGTCCAAACATTAGCCAATCCTGGGGCAGGGGGTGGACCTTATCTGAATGTAGGTGGGGAAACATACAGTGCTCATGAGTTGAGCTCCATCGCATTCGTGGGGAACAACAACAACAACATTTTTTTCTACCAATTTTCGGGCCCCCCCCCAGGCATTTTGCGCCCTAGGCAACTGCCTATGTCGCCTGTGCCACGTGCCGCCCCTGCTGTTTCTGTTACTGTGCCTTTTAGACTGATGTATGTAAATGACCTTTGTAAAGACTGGCTGCCATTTACTGTGCCTGATTTAAGGAGCAGCCTAAACAAGTTCACCATAAATGGGCGGGACTAAACTGCTAGACACTGAATAAATGGGTAGGGGTAAACTGCTGTACCCTCCATAAATGGGTGGGGCTAAACGGCTATACACTGGGGGGAAATGGGCGGGGCTAAACGGTTATACACTGAATAAAGGGGTGGGGCTAAACTGCTGTACCTTCAATAAATGGCTGGGGCTAAACTGCTATACATGGAGTAATTAAGAAGGGGCTACACTGTTATAAACGGAATAAATGGGTGGGGCTAAACTGTAATCCACTGAATAAATGGGTGGGGCTAAACTGTAATCCACTGTATAAATGGGTGGGGCTAAACTGTTATCCATTAAATAAATGGGTGGGGCAAAACTGCTATACACTGAATAAGTGGGCAGGGGCTAAACTGCTATACACTGAATAAGTGGGCGGGGGCTAAACTGTAATCCACTGAATAAATGGGTGGGGCTAAACTGCTATACACAGAATAAAGGGGTGGGGCTAAACTGTTATACATTAAATAAATGGGCGGGGGCTAAACTGCTATACACTGTATAAATGGGCGGGGGCTAAACTGCTATATAATGAATGCTAAATGTAATTGGTTTTGTTACATCACAAAATAAAGAACTGATGTGTTTTGCCGTATAGGGACAGTGGAGCACACAGTACATTCAGAAACTACATTTAGATACTACATGAACCTCAAAAGCAGTAGATTTTTAACAACACGGGACTGAAAACTGAATAAACAATGTTGGGTAAATGACGGCTGGGATTATTGCGCAGTGCTTCAGTGTTGCTGACACATTACAGTGCACAGAAAAACAACCGTAACAGCAGAAATGGTGTGGGGGGCTTTAAAAATGCTGCAGTTTTCCTCTTAGAAGAATCTGGAAGATTTATGATGCTTTGTAACAGCAGAGCACACACACACAATAGGCCCATGCCTCACACACTGCCACCATGTGGCCAAACGCACAAACAACACTTTGGTGTCTGGACTGGAATGAATCAGCTGAGCAGAGAAGCTCGGCGGGTGAAAGAGGAGAAGTGCGAGTGTAAAGAAAAATAAATCCTTGTAAAAATAAACCCAATCCAAGCAGCTGCAGCACCCATTCACACATTCGCTCAAGAAACCGGATTTACTCCTTTAAAGGGGGTCTGCTACTGAAGTCGGCCTTATCGGCCTCTCCTGAAGTGGATTTCTCCCCTCATCACAGGGTTGTGCCCTCATTCAGAAAATCTCCCAAGGCTTTTTCTACCATCAGTAGGTCTAAAGTGGAGGCCTAGTGGTGAGGACATTGCCCTTGTGAACAGAAGGTCACAGGTTCAAGTCCCAGCCCGAACACCACTGAGGTTCCCATGAGCAAGGTACCATCCCCTACATGGCTCTCCGGGTGCTTCTCATAGCTGCTCTGCTCGTGAGTAAACGCACATTTCGTGTCGATTGTGTTCACAATAACAAAAAATCGCGTTCACACCGTGATGCCGAACCTGATGACTGGCTCCACGGTGCACCGGCAGCTGTTGTTGGAGCTGGGCTTTCTTCCAGTTCCTCAGAAAGTGAAGCCTCTTGTTGGTCATCCAGATCCTGGCTGATGTGAGCTGGAGCTCTGAACCTTCGCGCCGTTGATGCGAATTGGGAGGTGATCACAGCGGTTCGGTCTCCAGAACCTGCTGCTGCTTCTTCTTCTTGGAAGTGAGGTGGTGGTTGTTGTTGTTCCCGGCTCCAGCTCTCCAGGTTCTCGACGTCTTCTCTGTAAGCTGCCTCGTTGTTGCTGGAGGCCCATCATGGTGGTGTCGTCTGCAAAGTGACTTTTATAAAGTTTCCATTGGTTCGTTCGCCATGAAATTATGTCACAATAAGGAGTTTTCCAGATTATGTGGATTAAAAATGGCTAAAATCCACAGCTATGAGGACTGACCAAAAATCAAGTCAATGTTTCCAATGAGGGCAAGCTACATTTAGCCCACTGGGCAGCCAATGCTAACAGTACAACTGCCTCTAATGATCAGGTACAGGCTTTTCTCTCACTAGGACTCATTTGCTGTAATAAGAAGAGGCTTTGGTTCCGTTTTGCATTATTTCACACTAAAGAGAGGCGAGAGGTGATCTGAAGGTCGTTGGTTCAAATCCCAGACCGGTACATGCACCACTAAGGTTCCTGTGAGCGAGGGACCATCACACTATGAACAGCACCCGGGGAGCAGTGTAGTGGGACGGTACCTTACTCAAGGGAACCTTAGTGGTGCCCAGGGACTTGAACCTGCAACCTTCAGCTCACAAGGGCAAAGTCCTCACCACTAGGCCACAACTGCCCAACAGTAGTTCCAGCACCAAACTAAAGAAGCAAATCAGGCGTTTGGTGTAGGAGCGTTTGGTTAATGTGATTTTAACACCAGCGAACTGACACGCGAACACCCGACAGCTTGTTTTAAATTATTTTATTGTTTAAAGTTGGTACAAAAACCATCAGATCAGAAACATTCTCAGCTTTCTGCCAAAAAAAAGCATGGAGATAAAAGCTCCGGAGACCGGCAGAACTAAAGCAATGCCAGGGACAGGGAGCATGCACAAACAAACAAACAAACAAACAAACAAACAAATAATCCAAGTGGGGGGTGGGGGAGCCCTTGACACAAGTTTCTCCACTACAGGGAGAACAACATTGCAGGTGTACCCTCCACTCAGCGGAGCGAGGAAGGAAGGATGAAGCTCGTTTTGCCAGTGAGGTCTCCTTGGCTGCTGCGCTCATTACTTGGAAATGCTGATCCGGTGGTAAAGGGCTTCGGGCTCGGCGCAGCGCGTCAGCGAACAGGCCTGTCCAGAAGAGAAAGGGGCGAGTTCTCCCTGAGCTGAAGGATTCGGCAGAGTCTGCGCCGAAGTGTTTGCGAGTCAGTCGGGACAGCAGGACGTGTAGCAGTGAGCCCCCCCCCCACTGCATCTGGGCTTGATTAGCACAAAAAACCCTCAACAGCCGTAGCAGAAGACAATGGGGACGTGTTTTCTGCAGGGAACCAACGTTGGTGTACGTTGCGTAAGGAAATGGGGGCTGCAGAGTGTTTCTACTATTGGGAACAGATGTGAAAATTCAGTTCCTAGTATTTTTAGTTCTAAATCGGGCCAATTTTACTTACTTAGCAAAAAACAGGCAGATTTATAAGAGGGTATGCATTGGCGTCACTTTCCGAGCCCTTCAGTCAGACTGAGTGGCAAAACTTACTGCAACATGGCAGCTTTTAGCAGGAAAACTGAAACCGGGAGTAAAACAAACGTTGTTTCTGGCTTCGAAGTGTCTCATGCCTGAAGCCTCTTTAGCCGTTTATCACAAACGTTACTATACACAGTGTTTCACTCTCGCTCGTGCCGTCAGACATGCAGGAGTAGGCTGTGTAGGCCTTGCACAGCTCCACAGATGCTTTTACGATGTGCTTCTTCACTCTCGTTTTGATAAACTGTCCACAGATGTAACAGAAGGCAACGGCTGGGTGTGATCCACCTCTCGCTGCCGTCGGAACTAAACACTGCTCTTCACTGCTCTCGTACTCGGCAACAAGCTAAAGTCAAACGTTGGTTTAAGGCACCTGTACTCGTATACTCCTGCGGACAGCCCTGGAACGTTCTAGAACGTTCTAAAAGATTCCAGAAAGTTCTGGAAGTTCGCCTTAAAATTTAAAGCGAATGGAGAATGTTCTTGAAAACAAAGACATTTTAAAATGTCGTTGTCCTGAGCACAGAAGCGACGTTTTTGTGGAACATCGGCCATTTACCGTTGATTTTAGGCAGAAGGGACAGAAAACACACTTTGTTGCGCATGGTTATCCGTTTAAATTAGAGGCAGTTGGGCTTCACCGCGATCCACGGACGTGTGTAAAGGAATCTTTACACGGAGCCCATTTGAACGATGGGGAAATACACAAAACAAAGCCTGAAGGCACAGAAAGAAGGAGAATTCCTGTTCACATGAACGTCACTGGCTCTTTGGTAAGTTGTAAGGATCACAGTCGAGCTGCTTGTAACTGCCTGTAATGTAAGAAAATGAGGGTTTTACTTCCGGTTTACAGTTCCCTCGCTCCAGGCCAACTGAAGATGTTGAATCTATTCGTACACTCAATTTCAAAGTACGTGTTGCCATGACATTTGGGTTAAACTTTAGTAACGCCAGTCAGGAGCTGACACTTCGAAAGTTTAACCGCTAAAGCTCATTATAACGTAGTGGAATCGTGAAGACACGCCGACAGAGGCCTTGATTTCACCTTAAAACGTGGTTTTCGAGTTTAAGAAATGATGCTCTACGCTGCAGCCTGTGATGTGTGTCCCCTGACTGTATGCGGATCCACAGAACGTGGACTGGGCCTCAGCGACTGGGTTGAAAAGCACAGCTTTAGAAAACAAACAAACATTCACATTACGTTCGCACACAGGACCGGAAAACAGTACACGCACATACCACATCCCCTCACCCCCTCACGCCAAGTACTGAAAGGGATTCAACAGTCTCATGACAGCGCTCGCACAGGGACGCTACCGGAGTTCGTCCACAGTGGATATTCAAGTTCAGCAGCGGCGGGAAAAGCCCGTTTAACTGTGCAATACCTTTGAGCCGATGAAGGAGGGACCTCGTCTCAGAACGGAGGCCGTTCGTATCCCAGTGTCCACATCGGATCGGCTCACTGAGTAAAGCCTACGGTTTAGTCACTCAAACAGGACGGAGCCGTTCAGACACACGGTCAGTGCACAGGGATCTGAAAGGCGCAGCAGGTACATTCTGGTGGAGCGGAAAACGGCAGAACGAAGACGCCGAGTCTTCAGCCTCGTCTTGATCAGCACAGCGAGGGGTTTTGGCCTGCGCTTAATGGAAGAGAGGTTTGCGTCTCCATAGTGGTGTTTTCTGGGCTTATTATGGATTTGTGTGTGTGTGTGTGTGGGGGGGGGGTGGTGGTGTACTGTACCACCTTTTCACCCCTGCCAAGCAACAGCGGCATCATAGCTGTGGTTCTAGTACGTAGGAAACTTGGATTTACGAGCTCTACAGCTCTGGAACGCGTACAGGCAGGAAGCTCGGACACTCACCCTTCCCGAGAGTGATGCTGCTCAGGTTAGGTCCAGCTAACAGCTAAAAAAGGACAGTTTGGGGGCCATCACACGCTTAAGGTGACTGAAGCTGGCCATACGCTTCAAAAGACCAAACACGTTCCCATGTACTCAGTTTATGTCTTTAGGACATTTTGCACCTTTAGACCAGAAGCCATAGCATGAAACCGAGGATAAATGGCCAATGAGAGTGGTGATAGCCATTTCAGTGTATTCTGCTAAGAACATGCAACGAATTCGGTCATTTGGATAAAACGGGAGGTCTCGGACACATGATTTCGGCCCGAATGGTGCACTTGCATATAAGGCATTGAAAGACTTCATTAAGCAGGGGCCTGTTAACCAAACAGCTTTAAAACAGAGGTGAGGATCAGTCAGAGAGGATGGGCATGTTCACAGCGGTCAGACCAACATGGTAAAGAATATTCCAAAATGCATTTGACCCTCAGCCTCATTCCCACTGGGCCACTGTAGAAAAGCTCACTGAGAAAGAAGGAGGATCAATAATCTCACGCAGAGCATGGACCTCGTTTAACATCCGCACATTTTCCGATGTCCCCTAAACGCTGTATTTGGAAGACGGCCCTTTCGAGCCAGGGGTGAAAACCTGTGCAGCGTTCTGGTAAACGGGGATGTCTGAATGTGTTCACTCAGGTTTGTTAATGGTCGAGTGGTTGTGCCGCCTTATCCCCCAGGATGCCCTCATGTCTGTGCCTCCTTCCGGCTCTCCCCTTTAGTTACGCTGTCAGAGCTCCAGCCTGCACAATGTACATCGTTCTTAATCACTCAGAATCAATCAGAATCTGTGAACGGATGTTAGACGGATGGCTTGGCCCACACTTGAAAATAGCACCCTTGCGCAAAAAGGCCGAACGATGAGCCTCGTTCGCCAAGATCTTCCCAGGGTTTTTTCCAAGTCTGATTCTGCGGTTTTGCACAGATATGTCCACAGTCAAACATGCGTAAGTGCACCTTTGAGTCGGTACGGATTCTCTTCTTACCTACGAACAAATCCCAGATGAGAAAATACTGGCGAATGTGAGAATCTTTGCAAAAGTTTGGGCAAATGTGTCTGAGGAAGAAATGTAGTCTTAAGATCGTCGGTGAATGAGGCCCAGTGTGCATCATTGAAAGCAGCCCAAGAAGGTGTGCAACGTGATCTCCCCACCCACACTGAAACCCCGGGGTGATGCTAGCTCTTCCATTTAAAGCCCTCAACCTAGAGTCCCGTCCTTTCAGTGTCAGGGTACTGCTTGCGATCAAGGCCCTCGCTATTGCTTTGTAGCACACCTGTGCGAGTGTGCGAGCAGCACGAAAGCCGGGCACGCACAGCCAGGCTGAGGTCAGCTCGGAATTCTCTAGGCTACATGTGGGACAGTGACGATAAAGAAAAAAAAAAAATACAGGTACACAGAGCATAACTCCAAAAAAACACACACACACCTATAAATTTACATTTGATTAACATTGATACTATGTATAAATAAAAATGTTACGTATCTTTAAGTTAGGCATAATCTGATTTACATGGAAACCGTCTCTCTAAAATCTACATGGAACCTCTCGCTCACTTAAAGACGCCAAAGACGATGCATCGGCGTGGCCGAGCGGTCAGCTCGTTGCAGACGCTCGTGGAAAGTTTGGGTATTGCATCACTGAAGTTGAGTCGAATGATGTTCTATTAGCATATTAGCAAAGAAACACTGTATACACCACTGTACCCCCTCGACTCCTCCAAGTCCACCCCCCAAACGCCACCAATTCCTCGTGTAGCCCCACGACGTTTTTTTTTTTTTCCTCGTTTAGGTATTTCTTGTTTCACGTGAAAATATATATTTCTTTGTTTTTCTTCTGGATTAAGAAAATTTCACTTAAAAAAAAAGGTCACTTATAAAGCAGAGAGAATAAAAAAAAAACAACAAAAAAAAGTTAACAGTCCAAGAGAGGTGTGGGGAGGCAAGAAAGAGTAAGAGAGAGAGAGAGAGAGAGAACAGAAGAGAAGAGAAGAGAAAGCTACATTCACATCGCAAGCTCAGAGTTTTGGTTTGATCTGATCTTTCTGCCCTCTTTGTGAGTGACGGTCATCATGTGCCTTGAGAGGATCTGCGTTCAGACATGTTGGGGGGAAAAGTACAGCGTGATCCACATGCAGCAATAACGAGAACCTCATTCTACCAAGTGGCTAACATGCTGCCGACCCTGCGCGATGCGATGTATAGGAAAGCGTGACTGGAGGCGGGTGGTGAAGGTTGCTGGTTCAACTCCCAGCCAGGTACAAGTACCACAAGTTCCGTCCATGTCATTGTGAACGCACTCAAGCACCACAATGAAACGTGACCTCTGCATTTAACCCATCGCACGTGCACACGTGGAGCAGTGGGCAGCTACCAGCAGCACCCGGGGAGCAGTGTAGCGGGACGGTACCTTACTCAA